>JAUMHR010078212.1:0-15628 GCA_032361145.1 Enteromius fasciolatus | reverse complement strand
TATTGGCCGTTAGTGTATCGATTATTTATTGCGACAGAGGGCACAACAATATATTGCAATATCGATTTTTTTCCCCAACCCTAATACACTACTATTTAAATGTTTGGGTTGGTTAGAAATCACAGTATGTTGTGAGATATTAGTACAAGGTTTTTTATTTTTTTCATATTTATGTAAAATGTCATGTATTACCATGACGACAAAGCTGATTTTCAACAGCCATTACTTCAGTTTCAGTATCACACGATCCCTCTAAACATGCTAACGTGTATTTGCTACTAAAGACACAATCATCAATTTAAAAAAATGATAATAAATGGTTGTGCTGCTTAATATTTTGATGGAAACTGATTGTGTCAGACACCAAAAACTGTCAATTGACAACAAAATGGAAACATTAAAGAACAGCATTTTTTTGAAACAGAACTATTTTGTAACATCGTTACGTGCCTTTGCTAAATATAACAATTGATTTCTTTTTTTTTTTAATAACCTCACTGGGTTTTTTTTTTTAAACAGCAATATACTGTATATTCAACAAATATATATAAAAAATAAAAATAAAAATCCATTGTGAAATATACTAATTTATTACGACAATAATTTAATCAATTCAAGCCTATGATTTTGTACATTGATCATTTTACATAACATCCTATATCACCATACTGTCATTCTGCGGCGACACACAACATAAAATTATATGGATATAACATGCTTGTTGCTTGAGGACACATTTGCATAGTGGATTCTGTGGGAGGTTGAAGTGTGTGAGTTGTGTTTGCTGGTGAGTGGATGAGGGTGGATGAAACCATGTGAGTGTGTGTTTGTCAGGGTTTTGATGATGTGTAGGATCTGGTACAATTGAAAAATGTTACTGATTCCTCCCACTTGATTAACAGTAGGCCCACTAGTGTTTATGTCACAACACTCTGCATAATGCGCTGGTGGAGAACAGGATCCATATTCAGTTATACACTGGAAAGTATAGGACGCAAGCATGTATTAAATACAGAATTATTTGAATCAACAGATAAATCTACTTTCTGCAATCACTGGCCACAGACACCTCATTTAGACTCATTCAGAACCAAGTCAGTGCCAAACCACAAATTATAGCAAACACTTTTATCCATCACAAGGACAAACATACATTCACACATCACTGATGACTATTTTTGTCTTAAAAACATAGGTGAGGTAATGCATCTTTATACACACAGCACAATGGGTCACAAAGGTTTGCGGATTGCTGTTTTTAGCTGTGCATTTTTAAGAGAACATCAGAAATGTATACTACAAGGCCACAAAGAATCAGCAATGGGTATACGAAGTTTGCAATAGTCTGTATTCTGTATATGTGTTAATGTCTGCAGGAGTCAAGCTGAAACAGGCTTTGGGAAGAAGAGCAGAGAACACACTCACCCTAGCCTACTGTGTACGGCCCCAGAGAGCCAAATCAAGAATGCATTGAAAAGTCCCCTCACTGCAATTATTCAGCAAGCAAGCTACAATGATACAGAACAAGGTGGAGGGAAAGAGAGAGGGGGCAGAGAGGAGAGGATTACTGTGCAAGGCCACACACACAATCCCAAAACGGTAGCACTCTAAAAGTCCACAGTCATGACTAATTCAAAGCTCTCCCCTGCTATTGCTATCTGAGATCTGTTTTTCAAATACAGAGTTGCTGAAGGGGTAAATCAGTCTGACTGGCACACAAACTATGGCTCTGTTCCAAAACCCAGTGTGCTGCACTGCTGCCCACCACCTAGGCAGCATTACGGAAATGCAACCTTTTAAGTGACTAAATCTGACAACCCAGGCTCATTGGAAAAACTGGCAACTTTTTTACATTTATATTATGCTATTATGCTCTTTGCCACACTTTCAAAAAGTGAGTTGTCCAGTAAGATGGTTGTTGTGCATATTGTGGCAGTGCAGAAATGAAAAGGCCTGCAAGTATCGCTAAAAGGTCAATGTTCTGTTGTGTTTAACAATACCACCTACACCAAACCAGAGCCTAAATCTAACTTAAAGTGTTAACATTTGAGATAAAAACACATTTGTAACAGCAGCCATGCCATTTTAGCTTGCTTGAAAGTCCTTGAGGTCTTTTATCATGATCAGGTGCACTACCGAGCAAGTTTACCACACCAGAAAAGACATACAGCTGGTTATGTGATACTAACATATTGAATTCATTTAGACATCACACTTGGAAAGTAAAGCAAGTATGGAAGACCGTTTGTGCCACTGAATAACAAAATATATAAAAAAAGGTAATTGCGACTTTCTCTCACTTTTTCTGCGCAATAGTGAGGTATAAACTGATAAAATAAACTTACAATTGTGAGATATAAAGTCAGGATAGCAAGATATATAAAATAAAATTCAGATTTGCAACTTTATATCTCATATTTCTCATATATATGTATTTCTGAAAGAAAAAAAATAAGATAAAAAGGTTGATTCTATAGTATGTGCATAAAACAAATGTTAACCAATGTTTAATTTGTACAGTTGTAGTTCAGGTTTTATTACATGTATATCCCTGTATGATCTTTCTGATTTTAAATGCAAAATGTCTGTAGTTAATTCTTGCATTTATTTAATAAAACACTGGTCTGACACATACAGCAAGCTTGTGCACTACCATTTAATCATAAAATATGAGTAACATGACAACATTTTTATTAATTTTTTATGCGTCATTAATGGCCTGATAAACGAGCAGAACAAAGTAGATCATTCGTAAAGCCATTCTGATGCAAGTTTTCGTATTTTCTAAATATTAGCTGGTATGACTGTACACTTGCTCCATACCATGTGTAAAAATGGTGTTCAGTCTGGCAAACTGATGACACTGAACATTGATGCACAGCCATATCAATTACAATTTAATTATAATGGAGGAAGGGAGAGACAAATACCGACCAACAAACACTTACAACATTGAATAAGTCCGTATTACTGGATACCACCTTCTAATATTTAGTAAAATGTAATAAAATATATATATATATATATATACAGTATGTTGCTGCTATGGTTATTCCAAATTATAGCAAAACCCCCCTGCTAGAAAAATGCTGTGCCATCAAAGCTTTTTCCAAGCGCCACCAGCTGGTTGTTTAAAAAAAAAGAGAGCCTGACTTTCTTTTTTAGCTGGCTAAAAACTTTGGTGGACACACTTTATTGAATATTTATTGTTTATTGATGCAATATTCTGAAGCCAAACATGAAAATATTCCACTGCATTACTGGACATGCAATTTGCGTAGCTATAATTAAAAAGCTTAAGCTAACTGTGAATGAACGCACCCTAAGGGCCCTATTTACGAATGACTGCACTTCGTTAACTTAAATTGAACTACCAAATCAGAATTTACAAATTATCTGCGAGTCTGAAGGAGAGTTTTTCAGGAAGGTCTGTTTTAGGCCCAAATTACTCAGAATTGACTCATATATTTATGCAAGTTGAATGAGGTCCAATGCTTAGAAACTCTGCTTAATAGTTTTTGTTTTGATGGAAAATCTATGATGAACTGTACAGCAGCAAATCACAACAATCCAGTGCCATGGGCTTTGTCATTCATATTGGTTACAGCAGAAGTTATTTTGCATGGCTGACATTTACTGACATTGTCACAATGCCTTCTGGGTATTCGTTGCCACATTCTAGCCAAAACACCTATTACATCAGAATACTGCACGGTGCCTTAAAACACTATCTAGGTAAGATGCACACTACGTTTTGAGACAGATCTTGTGCGTGCATGTGTGAGAGCGGCTCAGTATATCCACATTCAAGTGTGTGTGGGTGTGCTTGTGTGGGTGCCAAGCTCCATTACTTTATCCAATCACAGTCAACAGTTATATGACTGACCATTTATAACACCTAAACCTGGAATAGGCACACTGAATACAATACATCTCAGACTGAACAGAGAATTGGTATTATCATGCTTAGCTGCGAGACGCCTCATGCACGTGCACAGACAAACACACAAAAACAGGGAGAGGTGCATGACCTCTGTGACCTGGGTAGCAATCTGTGCTTGTTAATAGGAAGTGACATCTGCACGACCCATGGCATGTTTAGTTCACTGCAGTCCTTCCTATCCGGCCAGGCAAACAC
Source organism: Enteromius fasciolatus (assembly GCA_032361145.1). Classification (NCBI taxonomy): domain Eukaryota; kingdom Metazoa; phylum Chordata; class Actinopteri; order Cypriniformes; family Cyprinidae; genus Enteromius; species Enteromius fasciolatus. The sequence goes on along the minus strand of JAUMHR010078212.1, from coordinate 11,490 downwards.
AGGGCAGCCGGTGCTGGCTTTAAGGCAAGGTGTTTGTGTATGTGTGTGTGTGTGTGTGTCCCGAAACCAACCATACTGAAAGCTGCACTCAGACAAGAAAATAACTGAAAATTGCTTAGAGAGAACTGAAAAAGAATGGAATGCAGGGAAGACGTTTGGCATTTGAAGACGCTTGCAAAGAGTCGGTACTCGGCACGCAGCTCAGCTTTACACACTGACGTTGAAAAAAACCCAAGATGATAACCGAGTGTGTTTGCTGCAAGTGTGGGAGTGTCCATTGAACCTTTTCGTGCTTGGATTTTGCTGTATGTTTTGTTATGCTATGCAGGCAGCTCTCACATCCTGAGCTGGTTTAGTGCTCAAAGGAAATGTCAAAAGGGCTAGTAGACTGAGACAGTGACTAACCTTCATGTGCATTTTGAAACTTAGTGACCCAGACTGGTCATTGAGTCAATCAAGCCATACTGAAGCAACTAAAATGACAACTCGCACATCAGCAAACAGAAGACAGAAAGGTTTACTCGGCAGTGCAGATACGAGGTTAAAAAACAAAAAAGAAAGTAGGAAGAATAGTTTATTTGAAAACTAAAACGTTGAAGGAAACTCTCAACACTGAATAAAAAAAAAAAGTTTGGTACAAGAGGGTAAGAAACTTTCATTTTGGAGTGAAGTAATCCTTTAAAACAAGCAGAAGTCACTGCCAGCCTTCAGCGCTGACAGTACACTGAATGAACAAACAGCAAGCGCTAATCCTACTATGGCTAGCACCTACTTACCAACGTCTGCCATTCAGCAAATCAATTAGGTTTACTGAAAAACCTCAAGTCATGCAATTAATATACTTAAGCAAAGCCCTTTCAGATCACTTCTACAACCCTAACACATTAAAGGCTAAATGTGAAGGTGTATAATGCATATTCAACACTGTATAGACTTCAGTTGAATATTGCATATTACCACACTGTGTTCTAATCAGGTGTGAGTTACTGATCCCTGATTTCTGAGTTAGGTCTATGAAATACCTGGAAACGATTACTTCTGGATGAGCAGATTTTCAGCCATTTCTGTAAAACTGTTTATAGAGAGTGTTTGACCCTTATTTTTCATCCTGCTCTATTGTTGTGGTAAGCTACGGTTCAAAAGTATAAAGTCTGTAAGATTTTTGTTTATTTGTTTTTAAAAAAGGTTTTGTATTTGTTACCAATGTTTTTACTTGATCCAGCTAAAATATTGTAATATTGTGAAATATTATTAATATTTAAAATCAATAATTACGGTGATTAATTACGCTTTGTATCTCATTCATTCTGTTCTATGAGGAATAGAAAGTAGAAGCAGAAACTGAAATACGACATTTTTGGTAACATTGCAAATTTCTCTAATGTCACTTTTAATAAATTTAATGCAACCTTTTGGAATATAATTATTTTTTAATTACAAAAAAGTATTTTTAATAAATATGTTTTAAGTATAATTAATTCTAATATTTTTTAAATATTTTATTTTATTTATTTTTATAATTTTAATAATAATATTTTTACTGAAATGTATACATTTCTCTTTCAGGATTCATTGTTTTGTTTTGTATTCTTTTGTAAAGAAGAAGAATGCTAATTTATGTGCTTAAGAAATATTTCTTGTTATTTTGTAACAGTTGTCCTGCTTAATATTATTGTAAAAACCATGATAAATTTTTTCCTCCAAAATTCTTCAATGAACAATCTTATTTCGAATGTATTTATTTAAAAAAAAAAAAAAAAAAGATTTAAGGCATCCTTAAATAAAAGGAATCCAAAAAAAAATTTAAATCTCACTCCCCAAATTTTGAACAACCAAATTTAATATATTTCAAGTAAGCACATAAAAACAAAAACGCTGTGTTTGGTCACTTTACCAGGTATAGGGTTGTCTTGCTAAATAAGTGGGTGGGCTTTTGACCAGAATATGCCAAACAAGGACGGTAAGACAGGGTTAGGGTAAAAAAAAAACAGAAACAGAAATGTAAAAAAAAATCAGACAATCCTGTGACTTTAGTTGGTTCATGCTGCAGTAACAGGAAGTGGGTTCTGGTTACCCTCTAGCCCTAATCTGTACTTTCTAGAGTCGAACACAGAGAGGCTGGTCTCATCAGCAGTTGAAAAGCCCACCACCAGTGATATTTTAGCACTCGGGAGAGATAATAAAAGGCAAAATCAAATCATTTGATTAAAGTTGAACTAGAAGTGCGGGACCCCTGCCTCTGTTAACGACTGAAGCCCTTCTATCAGGAAATCAGACGGTCAATCAGAATAATTTGGCTGCTGTGATGATGACATCCCCAGTCTGAACATGCCCCCAACTGTGTGTGTGATCAGTGAATGGAGTGGTGAGAATGCCTTCCACAAAACTGGTATGCAAACACACACACTCTGGGTGCTGAATGTTGAGGAGGAGGGAGTGTGTTTGTGTGAATTGTGATTTGGAGTCTGAGTAGTTGAGGGCAACAAATGTGCGTGATCCACAAATATATTCTGAATTCCAGGGTGCAAATAGTGCAATCGCCTCTGAGAGGGAACACACACACACACACTTAACCCCACACAGAGAAGCCACGGTTGAGCAGGCCAATGTGCCTGAGGATGCTGTAGTTATAACACTGCTCAAATAAATTTGGCTTGTGTGTAGTGCCGACACACACACACACATGCACACACAGGTGACGTGGTTTGGAAGGGAATGCTGTGTTTACTGACCAATGCACAGCGCTTACATTGAATGCAAACAGTAAGTGAAATAGTATAGCATACAAATACATACAGCATGCTTCAGTGGTTTTCTACATTGCGCTCAAGTGTTCTCACTAAGTTGCATGCTTAATTTCGCAGTGGTTTAATGAAAAAATTAAATATTAATCATTTTAATAACATTTTCCTCTTTTAATCCTATTTGTGTAAAAAAGGTCTCAACCTTTGACAGCCCAATTAAATAATAAGACATAAAAGAGATTTTAAAAATCAGGGTTGATATTACATCTGATCAATAGTGCCTGAAATTTTAAAAGAACTTCTTTAACTGACACATTTCTCAAAGAAACATATCCATGACATTATGGCAAGAAAACGATAAGACGACAAAGTCATATTTGCGATAAGTGGGAAACAAACTGTGGAATATATGCGTGTGTGTATATGCGTGTGTGTATATATATATATATATATATATATACACACACACACACACAGAGAGACAGACATTTTACTGCATTACAGTAAAAAAAAAAATTGAACTGTACACTACATGAAATTCAATTAACTTCTTACGTCAAATGACCAGACGCCAGCGTCAAAGTCTTTGTACCCTGACCTTGCGTCCTTTCACCCGAGGCAAGAGTGTGCGAGGCTCCGGATGATGAAGGATGGGGAAAGGTCTAAGCCCACTAACAATCCTTCAGTCTCATCCTTTGTTCCCAAGTCTACACACACACCACGCTTTTTCTGCCCAGGAATTACAGGAAAAGCATTACAGGGAGCTAAAAAAGGGGCAAAAATGTGCACGACATAGGGTGAGAGTGGGTGAGGGGGAGAGGTGTACTCCATATGACCACTTTAATGCACTAAGATGTTGTTGAGCAGAAATATTATTGATGTTTCTGTGGCTGAGGATTATACTGCCAACACTCTTGAGAGAGAAAGAGAGAGAGGAAAAACAAGAGGATGAGTGAAAATGAAACAACTAAAAGGGCACCGAGGGTGAGGGGGGTGGGGTGGGGGCACGAGAGAGAGGAAGAGGGGTACGCCAACAAGAAACGGAGAGGACATGCGTGTACACTGCTTTTAAATCTTCCTAAAAATCCCAGGCCACCTTTCTCTCTCTAATTCTCCCACCTATTTGCCTCTATCAATCAAATTTGCCAGGAAAATGATCATCTGTTCAGGATTATCTTGGCTCAAGCCATCTCTCGAATTACAATAGCACTACTTTTATTCGTCTATCCTGAGGGTCATCCCTTAAAACGTGTGTGTGAGAGTTTGTTAATATAAACTGCTGCCGTCCAATTGCATTTGTATAATTGTATGGTATTATTGTGCATGAATCCAATCCAAGAAAAAACATATAAAAGATATATATGCATAATGCGATTATCTTTTAAATGTGATGGAAAAAAAAAAATGCCAATATCATTTCCAAAATCCATTTTTAAAATGGTCAGATAATGGTATTGTACATATCCATCCCTCTTTATGTAGGATTTGCAAAAAGCTTTTGTTTTGCCAGACGCTTTCAAAGCGCTGCTTGAGCACTCGTTTTTATTTATTTGATTTTTTTTGGTTTTCCTCATTTGGTCATTGTAGAAAAACATGGGGGAAAAAAACATAACTCATTTGTTTGATAAATGACATTGGCATTTCAATTATAAAACCTAATTACACACTCTCTAAAGATTGTTCAAAAACTCCCTCCCGCCCCATAAACACCTGCTTCTCACATTACCTAAATTTAATCTCCTCGCTAAAATTGTCCCCACACTTTAACTTCCAAATAAATTTGCTATTACAAAACGTACTAATATGCAGGAACAGACATCAATAAGACAGAAAAGCTCTGGGTAGTTTTTGCTAAATAAATAGCACCATTCATTATCCAGATTAATACTTACGCCGACTAGCTTCCAATTAAAATAATTTACTCACATTGCCGATGAAATTTACAGGGGGAGGAAAACAAAATAGCAGCAGGAGGTTTACGTTTGTGTGTGTGTGTGTGTGTGTGTGAGAGAGAGTGATAGAGAGTGAGAAAGAAGCTACAGGGTTTGTTCCTCAAAGTCTTAAAGGCTGTCATGAGTCAAGGTGCTCTATTTAAGGCTGTATGTCCCTACACACACACACGTATGAACACAAGTGCGTACACAAACACACATGCTTAACATAATCCAACCCAACAAGTGTGTGGAAAACGAGCTGATGATTGCAATGTTAACAGGCCCAATGCATATCATTCGGTCGAGTGGGGAAAGGACTAATGTAATCCATTCACTTCAATCGCTCCATTCCTTCCTCTATTCCCCTCCATTTGGTATCAAAAATATCAACATGCTTCACTTCAAAACCTCAGTCTGACTACGTGCGGCAAAAAAAAGCCAATTTTAGGGTTGGCTAAATAATTAGGCAACTGTAAAATAAAGCATGATTAAGTAGGTTCTTTAGAAAAAAAAGATTCATTTGAATTCATATATAAAAAAAAAACACCATCCCTCTGAATCCATGAAATGTGCTCATCCTGGTGTTTTTATTAACTATTTTGACCTAAAGCCTACCAGACGATGACGTTAGGTCACAGGAAAACCTTTAAAAAAGAAAACCGAAAGAAGAAAGACACACTCAGGATGGGATATTTTGGGGTCCATTTTCTTCGTTTCCATTTCATTAAAATGTTGAAGCTGCTACCACCTACAGGTCAGAGGAGGTAAAGCAAGTCAGAAACTTTTATAGCATAAATGTTGTGATCTTGAAGGGTTTTTCACACCCTAGATTTAACTAAGCTTCTTTCAACTTGGGATACTATGTAGGACACTTAAAAATAAATAAATAAATGAATGCAGAAAAAAGATTAAGTAATACTTATTTTAAAACATTTTAGGGTATGAAAAAAAGTGTAATAAATGCGTGGGTCAGAAACATTGAACGTTCATAATTTTGTTTCCATTTTCAAATTAATTTTCTGTAATGATTTAAATGTTTTACCCTTGTCCACATGCTGTCAAATTGCAGTTTAAAATATGAAAACATAAGATTAAAAAAAAAGTGAAAACTGATAAATCTAAACAAAGAGGAAAAAAAAAAAAAGTAAAAACATCATAAAACTTTTTTTTGCTAATTTTATACAAATTCTGTTTAAACTATGATTTTAAAAATCTGTGTGTGTGTGTGTGTGTGACTGAATTATTATTATAATTATATTATTATTACTTTGTGTTCTTGGTTACCAAGGCTAGAGTGTGGGTACAGAGAATGTTTTACATAAAATGTAGATCAAAAACAATGATCCTAATTTCACTTATTTTCAATTACTAACCCATTTATCCATTTATTTATTGATATATATTTTTCATTTTTAAAAATCAAATCGATCAAAATAATTTGCACATCTAAAAACATAAAAAATATTAAATTAGCCATATAAATTTGTTTGCTATAATGTTTAAAAAGTAATTTACATCACACATTACTAATAACTACAATACAGAAATAAAAAAAAGAGATGCAAAAGAGATACAGAAAGAAATCAGAGAAAAAAAACAAAAAAAAACAAATGATTGTTCAGAGAAAAAAATAAATAAAAATTGGTGACAACGTACAGGGCTACAATACCACAGGTAAAATACTACAGAGTTATTACATGGTACTAATAGAATGAGGGGTTCCAGAAGCCTTGAGGTAAAGTGTGTGAAACGAGTGAGTCTCAGACTGTTACGGTGGTGTCGGAGCGGATGGGGAACAGGCTGTTTGTGCAAACTCATTCCTCACACAGGAAAACCCACCTTAGAGTCACAACATCAAAAATCCTGTCAGACTTCAAAATAAACGGCAAAACAAAGAGTCAGATTGCGTGACTGCAAAAAAAAAAAAAACTCTCTCACAATAACCTCATCTTCTAAACAAAGCTTTATCATTTTCACAAATGTTTCATGAAAACCAAAATCCATCCGCTTTTTCCCACAACTTCAGGGGATAAAATTAAACTTGTTCCCAAGTTCAATATCTTGTTTTGTCTTGGATGTCAAGGATGCTCGGTATACATAGCCAACTTGTATATATTATCAAATCAGTTGGTTGAACTGTGTGGTGGATGTTTATGCAATGCCGCGATCATCTATATGAACCTAAAGATACTAAGCTGAGCATCTCTTATATAGATATTTAGAAGTGTATACATGTGTATTAAGTACTTTTTATTGCTTTGCATTGTGTAAACATCTGCAGAAGCATTCAGGCACTCACACATAAAGTATCTGTTGATTGATTTGTTTGTGTACTAGACTGAATGAGCTCTCAGTACGGAGGCCTGAAGAGGACAATCAGCAAGCTTGCTGTATGTGGAGTGCTTTTGAAGGGCAGAAATATTCACCATCAACCAGCTGTATAAAAGTCTGTTTGTGGGTTTTATGCATTATTGAACTCACTATGGAAATAAATAAAAGCAGGAGTAAGATAATACCGGTGACATTTTGTCATGGTGAAATGTATACCAGGTTACAGAGTAAACCGCAATTGACTTGCACTCACTGTTGGTAGCTGGTGATCTATGGAAAAAAAGCAGCTGGTGGATTAGAAACAGACATGTTTTTGCTGTTTTTGGCCTTTTTTAGCATGATTTAAAACAGAGACAGAAATTAATTGGATTGCAAGCTGCACCAACTTGTCAAGGCCTGGTGAAAATTGCACACACTCCTTATACATTTCCAAATGACTCTAAATGACTAATTTGAGTGGCAAGCACACAAAATTACAATAGTTCGTTTTGAGTGGTTAATAAAACATTGCTAGGTCAAAGGACCTGGGATTGCACGGTCCACCATCACATATCACGTTGAAAGTGAATGAGAGTAAAACAGGTGGACTTCTAATAACTCAGGCCAGAATCTCCTCTGCTCACCTTTAAGACATTCTAAAACTGTGAGAGAACCCTATAAGCTCCAATCCAAATTACAGCTTGTTACTTGTAAAATACACCAAATTATGGAATGGGCTTAGTGGAAAGTTTTAGAAGTATCTATAAGTTATAACCAAACAAAATGATAGTGCTCCATAAAATAGTATTACTAAATAAATCCATATTGCTAAAATAAACCAAACCAAACCACTTAAAAAAAAAAAAAAACACACACCAAACTTAACCAAAAATAAACTACACTAAACCAAACCACCCCAAACCAAACTACACCAAACAAACAAAAAAATAAACTCACTAAACTAAACCCAACCTACACTAAACCAAACCACACCAAATTAAACCAAACTACACTAAACCAAACTACACTAAACCAAACCAAACCACACCAAACTAAAAAACATTAACACACCAAACTAAACCAAAACAAACTACACTAAACCAAACCAAATTAAACCAAACCATACCAAATTAAACCAAACCACACCAAACTAAAAAACATTAACACACAAAACTAAACCAAAACAAACTACACTAAACCAAACCATACCAAATTAAACCAAACCACACCAAACTAAAAAACATTAACACACCAAACTAAACCAAAACAAACTACACTAAACCAAACCAAACCATACCAAATTAAACCAAACCACACCAAACTACACCAAACTAAAAAACATTAACACACCAAACTAAACCAAAACAAACTACACTAAACCAAACCAAATTAAACCAAACAACACCAAATTAAACCAAACCAAACTACACTAAACCAAACCAAATTAAACCAAACAACACTAAACCAAACAACACCAAATTAAACCAAACCACACCAAACTAAAAAACATTAACACATCAAACTAAACCAAAACAAACTACACTAAACCAAACCAAATTAAACCAAACCAAACCACACCAAACTAAACCAAACCACACCAAACTACACTAAACCAAACAAAATTAAACCAAACTACACTAAACCAAACCACACCAAATTAAACCAAACCACACCAAACTAAAAAAAAATAAACACACCAAACTTAACCAAAAATAAACTACACTAAACCAAACCATAGTAAACTAAAATCACACCAAGCCCATCTAAACTAAACCAAATCAAACTAAACCGAACTACACCAAGCCAAACTAAACTAAACCAAAATTAACCACAATAAAAAAAGAAACGCACCAAAATTAAAAAATAAACTATACTTAAATTAAACCACATCAAAACAAACTAAACTAAACCACATTAAGTCAAACCAGACTAAACCAAAAATGCATTACACAAAACTAAACCATACTATACCAAACCAAACCCCACTTAACAAAACTAAACCAAACTACACTAAACTAAACTAAAATTAAATTCCATTACATGAAAAATAATAAATGGTTTCTGAAGGATCATGTAACACTGAAAAATACTGAAATAGAAAAAATACCATTTTCAATCGTAATAATATTAACCAACATTCTTATTTATTATTATGTATTTTTGATCAATTACATGCAGCTTTGTTAAGTATAAGACACTTTCAAAGACAACCCTAGATATATTTAGACCTAAACACATACAGTATATAACTTGATAGATGTTCTACACATTTGAGTTTTGTGAAAAGGAAAAAAACAAACCAAACGATTTTGAATGCTCACAGCCCGAGGTCATCACCAGAAAGTGCAGTAAAGGAATAAAATGCTACCCGAAATATGAAATAGAGTGAAAAAGATGAGAGGGAGAAGAGGTAGAGTGGTAGGGGTCACTAGATTGTAAGTAGATGGAGTCTGAGAGTGGAGAGGGAACACTAGAGTGCCATTACAACTCCAGCAGCAATGATGACCTCGAAGAGAACAACCGTAGTATCTGTATTGACCAACAGCTATATGTTTCACCCATCTAAACACTCTCCAGCAAAAACGCCTGCTTGTATGATTAGGATTAGATCAAATCTCACTGTACTCTCAGGTCGTTTAGTGCAAGATGAAAGGTGTGAAGAAAGACAGAGTGAGGTTAGTTGCACGAACCCTTCAGGTTAAATATCAATTTCATAAACAAATTCACAATCACTTCAGCACAAAGCGCAGGAAACAATGTTACTAAAAAAAGGTTAAAAGATAATAATGTTTATATTTCGCAATTAATAATTAGTTTGTACATTATAATGTATATAAATAAATGTAATATATTTCATAATTTAAATATTATACTAAAAAATTAAATAAATGAATAAATATATACATACATACATATATATATATATATATATATATATATATATATTTATTTTTTTTATAAATTACTATAATTAGCACAATTCAATAAAAAACAATTGACCCTTATAACTGGTATTGTGGCCCATTATAATAATCTTGACTCCCAGATTTTGCATCTTTTTTTTTGTCTATGTTACAATAACTAAAAATAAAGTCCCGATGCCCCTTTTGTGTTTAATTATAATGATTGGTGTGTGAGACATCATAATTGACAGTCTCAGTAGATGTGCAAAGTTGGGGAATGATTGGTCATATGTGCATCCGATCAATATCTGTGAGTATCAGTAATGCACTTGTCACTGAGATAGACCGCAAGCCAAATTAATAGAGTGCACGCTAGTCTTTGATGAGTGTGCACTACAGCGAAGGTGACGTGCTCGGGCCGCTCTTTTAATGCCCAGCGGCATGTATATATCTGTAAGAGAAGAGTGAGGTGTAAATGCATCATACGCACACTTGTGTTTGTGTGTTTCTCTCTAATGGTCCTCGGGGGCAGGGAGCTCCTCCATCAGCAGGGCATTAGCACTCTGTAGCCCCGCCTGGGTATCGATGGGTCGCTGTGGTGATGCCACCCCCTAAGGGCCACCACGCCCTCTGGACCGTCTGGCTGAGTGACCTCTGACCGCAGGGCTGTTTGGCAGGGCTGCGTTGACTGCGACACAGTACTGGCCATTGATCTTCCACTGACACCAGGACAGCACTTAACACTCCGACTGTGGGAGTAATGGAGCCTGCCCGCTGTTATTACTGACCCTGTGTGTGTGTGTGATAGAGGCCAGTAGTCTGCATCTCTTAAATGCTCACTGTCTTTTTCTTTAGCCGTCCATCTCTATCAATATTAATAATGAACTTCTGTATATCCAGATGAGAAGCAGTGTATCTACTCAAGAGATTGATATTTCCTCCCATGTACCCCCCTCTGCACCTTCAAAATTTTCTTTTACCCGTCTGACTCCTAAAACCCAATCAGAAAGCATCACTTTAAAGAAAAACGCACCGTGGAATTACCATGATATTGACATTTGTGAAAAGTCACCTTTAACCAACAAAATTAAATCAAATTATTGAATGTTTTGCATAGCATTTTTCTTTTGCACAAATAAACTTTTTTTTTTACCTTAATAAAATATTTAAATATTATTTTCATTATACATAAATGTTTATCATTTAGTATTTGATGTACAGTCATATTATGCATATACTGTATACATTGTTTTTTTGGTAACACTTTATTTCAATGGTCCACTTTAGATATTCAACTTTGCAACTACAAGTCAACTAGCAGTCATTAGAGTATTAGTAGACTGCTTTATTCTAATGAGTAATCAGAAACTTTGCAAGTATACGTCAACTTATTCTACTAACCCTAAACCTACCCTAACAGTCTACACTGAGAGTTAGTAGACATGTAGTTGTAGTTACAAAGTTATTTATAGTTATAAATGTCCAAATGGACTCCCGAAATAAAGTGTAACCTTTTAGTTATGCTCAATTCTTTATAAAAATTATTAATTATTAATATATATATATATATATATATATATATATATATATATATGTGTG
>JAUMHR010078179.1:0-15628 GCA_032361145.1 Enteromius fasciolatus | reverse complement strand
CATATTGTAATACCTATGTCATACCCATGTCATTATACAAATTTGTGTCCTCATAAACCACATAAACCCGTCCACACTCTCACTGAGTAAGTTATTTTAGGGTTTACACACACACAAACATGCCTGGTCAGCTACATAGCTGTAATGGCTTTTATACTGTACAGACTATACATTTTTATTGCCCACCGTAACACAAGTCCCCATGAATCTGTGTGTATTCAGGTTTACACACATTCACACACACACACACACACACACACACACACTGGAAAGAACCTGATACAATGGAGATTGTTTTTTGATACACAGTCAGAAGGTCTTTTCTCACATTTCTCTTACCAGTGAGAAGCAGCAGCTACTGACCAAGACTTTTTGTGAGGTTTCCCTCTAGTGGCTATAGAGGAAAATTAATTTCCACAACCAAGCCAGAAATTTAGCTTAGATGAAAACTGATCTTATTGTGTCACATTGCTGCTTACGTGTGCAATATTGTTTTTATTCACTACTGCCTACAATAGAAGACCTTTTTTATTATTTTCAATTTGACTTTATTTCTATAATGTTTTCATTTCAATTTTAGTTATTGTTTAAATCATTTTATTGCATTTATTTATTTAGTTTTATTTACTCCAGTTGAAAAATTATTTTATTTCAGTTAATGTTTATTTTATTTGAAGTAATGAAAAGGATTTTTAAAATTAGCATGCAATAAACCCCATCAGATAATAATTGCAGCGTGAAACTCTCTCAGTTACGTTTAGATGAAGAGCAGGAGGCTGAATGTCAGGCTTTAAGGCAGCAGCTGCATCAGGAGATGGAGCTTCTCGATGCCTACCAGAACAAAACGAAGGCGCAGATGGAGGCCCAACATGAGCGCGAGGTGCAGAAGTTGGAACAGAAGGCGTCTTTGCGGCGGGCTCACTTGGAACAGAAGGTGAGCTGTTTTTCTTTCTTTTTTTACAGTAAATTTACCTCTGTGCATTTCATGGAACGGGTTTGCCCATAACGTGTCAAATACGTGTCAATCATGCCTCAAATATCTAGTAAAGCCCACATCTCTGCCCACAGATTGAAGAAGAGCTGGCCTCACTTCATAAGGAACGAACTGAAAAAATCAAGCATTTATTTGAGCGTCAGGAGCGGGAACTGGAGATGTTTGATTCGGAGAGCGCACGGCTAGGATTCGGGAGCTTGGCCTCATTTGACTTTCCCAAGGATGAGGCCAGATGATCCAACAGAGGTCAAAGGGACTGTTCAACACTGATGTCCTTGGACACATTGTGCCTGCACTGTCCCTGATAGTTGGATTTACCAAGATCACCCAAACAGTGACAATGCTGGATCAGTATCTTATAACTCATATCGGTTGTGAGAACTTCGCTGAGATTCCGAGAGGAGAAACGAAACAGCCACAGACACAAAAGTAGCTCGGTGATGCATCACTGAGCTCATAAACCAAGAAGAGATATCTAGACAAACTGACCTTTTCTCCATGCCATTGTCCCACTTTTGGTATTAAATTAGTAATTCAGGATATTTTAGTACAAGTAAGCACTTTGATATGTTAAGTATGATCCCATCATGTAAGGTGGATATGAAGTGTGAAATGCCTTTGGTGTCATCAAAGGACATTGCGACTGTAGAATGTGTCCTGCGTCTTCACCGTGGCTATTAGCTGTTTTGTATGTATCACAGAGAATGTGACAACCGTTGATGAAAACTTTACGCAGAAGCAGATTTTGAAGCAGTGTCTGATTTTCAAATATGGTGAATACATTAAGAGCATTTAATTGATTTCATATTGTGGAACCCACGCTTTTTTTCTTTTTACTTAGAAAAAGGACAAAAAACAAAAACAAAAGATGTATTCATTGTTCAGTATCCTAAATTAATTGGCATTAGTTTTATCAGGATGTGGATTTATTACATTGAATCAGTTCTGTCAGAGTTACTGGTATTATTGCATGCACTTTAAAAGACAAATTCAGGTTGTGAAGTGGAGCATGAATCTGTCAGAGATTTTAGCCGTGTACAAATAAAAGTGGTCATAGCAGTTTTGTTTTCATGGCTATTGATACTGAACATAAGCTTTATCTTTGATATAAATACCCGCCAAAATTGCCAAATGCCTTTAAGTTCTGTTGATGAATGTTTTTGTTTTCCTTATTTTGCACAATTTGTTGAATTGTGATTCATTCAATGTGGACTTATCACTGCTCTTGTACAGGGAAAATGTTGCAATTTGTGTTGTACAAATTTTATATAAATATTTGTATATGATAACCTAAATAGGGTTTACATATGTATTGATCAATCATTGCCAACAAAGATCTATGGAACAAGAGTTCAGTGAAGGCAGAGGAATGCAAACTTATTTTTGTAAGTAAAATAGAAAGTAACTTATATTCTCGTGCATCATGTGACAGCCTTCATGTCTGGTGGAGCTATAACGCGAACACCTCTGTGTAACAGAGTTCATGGCTTGCTGTCATTTAAGAAAGACACCACTCCAGCAACTAGTAGAAGGGGTTCAGTTGATTCTTAATTCACAACAACATGTACTTTATAGGCAGATTTGTGGTGTGTAATAAAAGATTCTTTGGGCCTGACCAACTACTATCTTTTATAAACTCTGACCTTTACCCTCATTATTCACGAGTGTCTCATAATGTTTTATCGCTGATAATCGAGATGGTTTACTGTCATTTAGGGCCTCTTCTCAGACAAAGCCATTGTTTAAACTGCCATTGCACAAATGAAGTGATGTTTTAACAAATAAACACAGTTTATATCGGCTAATGGCATGCTGAGAAATACTGAGCATTTTCATAAAAGTTATAAGCCAAAACTGCCTGGCTGTTTGTTTGTTTATTTAGCACTTAAACAACTGTAAATATATGAAAGACATTGTGTAATTGATACCATGCCCTGTCAGTTCAAGGTACTTTTGGCTTCGCATCGCATGTCCCTTTATGTAATATGCTAATAATTATAATTCATTAATACATGTATGATTAATGTTTGCTAGTTTCTCACATTTAAAAAAACTGGACAATAAGGTAAAGTGTAATACAGAACCTTAATAAGCCTATTGTTTGAATTATATATACTTATAGGAGTACACTTACACCTGTGAAATATTATGGGCAGTATTTCATTACTGAGGTGTTTTACCACAGCATTCTTAGAATAGATTTATTCAACTTTTGAATAGTCAGAAAATCTGCGAATTGTTGAAGGAGGGAATCCGCTTTTTACAATTCCCTGCAAAATTGCCCACGGTTCTTTAATAATTTTTTATCTGGCCAGGCAGACGTTAAATTTCGTCTTGTTGATGGTACAACTCTTTATATTTTATGATCTTTTTTGCACTATAGAAGGCCCACTGGTGTCAGTGATTAAGTTTTAGCAGTGTCAATACTAAATACTATTTGGACAGTTCTTCTTAGTATTTGAAGGTACCCATCATTCACTTTTATTCTTCTTTTCTGATGAAGTGTTCCCATGCTTTGTGTAGTCATAATTGTAAAGTATGTTGTTCTTTAAACGCCAAACAATCAGGCTTTTAAGACACTCCAGCTAAACAGACATCCACGATTGGTCTGTTTTTGGAAGCCTTTCTCAATGAACACACCTTATACTAAAGTACACTGATATACTAACTACAGAATATAGACGATGAAAAAAAAAAAAAAAAATATGATAACATTTGTTTTCCCCTCACTGTAGCCTACTAAATCTACGTTAATTAATGAATGCCCCCACTGACCACAAGATGGAGACATTCCGTAAACAAACATTACCAATGAACTCAGAAGAACGAGCTTATTACAGAAATAGACATAACCAATTCAAACCTTAGAAAATATTCAAGTTATATTAGCAAATACTAAATGAAATTAAAATGGTATTGCACATTTACTAGTTTTTTTCTCTTGCTTTTTTAGATTAACGCTAAACCGAACAAATGGGGGCGCAATAACAAATGGCACTGTTTAGCCCAATAAGGGATGGCTAAATTAAGCACAGGAGTTCAGCAGTCTGGGAGTTCACGCATGTAAATCAGGTATGAAGCGTTAATAGTGGTCATTTTCACTTCATGGGTTATTGAACTTTCTCAACGAAATTATGCAGGTCAATGCTATAAAGGTTTAGCTGCAAGCGTGTTGTTGCTAGTAGCCTACATTTCATAGATCTTCTCAAAATTAAAAAAATTATCACTGAGATTTCTGGGGTGGAATTCCAATAATATGTAAGAAACAGTCCTTTGACTAACGATTTTTTTATTTTATGTTTATAAATAATTGAAAATGATCATATTTCCCTTCCAAAGTAAAGTTCCCTTCCTTACAATTACACTAGTTGACCACGCGAGGGCGCAGTTCAAAAAAAAGGAAAAAAAAAAGGCAAACGTTGTGATACACTACTGTTTATAATGAATTGAGCCTTTGAAATACTTTATCTTAGATGCTTAGAGAAAAAAAAAAGTACTTTTTTGTATACAGTAAAAATGAGCTGGTTTGTCCAAATTTTTGACGACAACTACATATAGCCTAAGTAAGTAGGCTTTTATTGTCATTCCAACCATATACAGTTCAGTACACAGTGAAACGAAACAACGTTCCTCCAGGGCCAAGGTGTTGCATACATGCAACAACATAAAAAGAAAAAAGAAAGATTAACAAGACAACATTTTTAAGTTAACCTAAAAACGATTTATTTCTATACAAAAATAGACAACAGACTACAAAGTGCAAGTGCAAATGTGTAAACAAAGAGCTAAATCAAACCAATACGTGAACATATACTTAAAAAAAACTTGATTCCAGTTTCGTTTTGGAGTCAACATTTCATTTTCTTTACAATTTTCATGTTACAGAGATCAAATAAACAAAACAAATACCATTATAGAACATTGACTGACATTTGTCATTCATATACCCTTGTTATATAAAAATGATCCATGAGTCATAATAAGGTAATCTCATCAAGACTGCAACTGTCAACTTATTAACTCTAGAAACTATTACACCTTTCAAATCTTCCAGTGGAGGTTTACTTGTAAACACTTATGCAACAAATTAGTCTGATCTCTTCAATATAACAAAGGTAACATTTAATTAAACTCTTTTACATTCATTGATATTAATAAGCTACCATTGAATTAAACTCTATTGTGCTTTTAGGTTTATTATCATTACATTGAATATGTAAAGGACTTAAGACCTATGTTTTTAACATCTGTCGATATTAATAGCTTGTATTAAATAAGTTAAGCACTGTACAAATTGGCAAAGCTCAGAACTGCAGTGAACTAAATTGAGCCATGTCTACGAAAGGCAATGTGTCAATGCTGAGCTAAGCTTGCAGCTGTTTGTTCGAACTCTGCATGTTAACAGTTGCCGTGGATGGAAATAAATGTAGCTTTGACAGCGGAAACCAGATAGGTGAGGTACATCAGGTTCAGACATTTGATTAGGGTCAGTGCGCTGTAACATAATTCAAGACCTTGTATGGATCTTGTATAAAAGCAATCTCAAGATGTCTTGATGACTGTGGTGATAAACAGATATAGACCGTTTTCTCTCAAACATGTATTACAGTTAAATAAACAAAATGAAAACTTTAAAGCTTAAAGAAAACATACCGTTCAGACTGTTGAAACCTTATGCAGCTGAATTATTCAGTTTATGGATGATAGTGTAAAAGATTTCAAAATGATTTAAAAGTGGTTACAAAGCAAATTGACTAAATGTCAAATGAGGGCGGTTCAGTAGGTTTTGACATTGAATTGACACGTTGATGCACTTCTCACTTTTATTTTATAACTCAAAACACTATACGATTTTTAGAAATTATGTTTTGCTTTAGCTGTTAGCTGTAGTGATTTAGCTAAACGCTATATCCCCCCGAAAGTATTTAAGACCGTGAGTGATGTGAAGCTTAATAGTTGTTGGCTGGTTTGTGGATATCAATTATTGCTGTGGGGAAGCCTTGATGAACTGCTGATCTTGAACTATTTACAGTTTATCCAAAGCAGTAAAACACAGCAGGTGTGAAGTTGTAAGCTTCGTCCTGGTGCGTTATAAATTTAAAGAGCCTGCGAAGCCAAGCCTGACTTCATGCTCCTCCACAGACGTTTGTCACATTACTGGCAATACTGTCATGTACAGAGTTCTTTGCAGTAGTCTGTGCGAACACACTCTGACATTCAGGCCTGGGTGTACTCTGCATGGGCCTTGCAAAAATCGTCACTAACATGCCTTGAAAATGTCTTTCAGAATAATTTACCCACTCTCGGCATAGAGTAAAGAAAAACTGCTACTACTAGAAAAAAGTTTTTACAGCTGTTGACATAGAAACCATTGCCAACGATGGTCTCTAGGATCAACTTAGCTCTTGAGAAACTCAGCTCAGAATAGTAGTTGATACTGACATTTTTCTATAGGATTTTAACCATACATGAACAAGCCACCACCAATAATCACTGGAGTAAAAAGATTTTATTTTCTGCCGTAAAAGTGTGTGTGTGGGGGGGGGGAATGGGAATGTCATATATCACACTTTGTACACCTGTGATGATTTCTTAAAAAGTATGTATCAAAAGAATGTGTTTGTGTATAGAAAAATACAAACTATTAATTCACAGCAAAAAACACACAGTGATCATTTGTTAGTTGTTGACTTTAAGTGAAGCCAGTTAGGAACATTGACAAAGAAAATATGGTTTTTAAATATTTATTCATTCATTTAATTGTTTGATTTCTCTTCTAGCAACTTAGCTCACAAAGCCTTTGAGAATAGTGTATAGTGGTTGATACTCAAATGTATGTTTCCTTACATTTTTCTATAGGGTTATTCACCATAAATGAACAAGGATTGACTCCACCCTCTGATTTTTTTGTTGAGTCACCTGCATTACTTGCATATGCAACGTATCCCGTAGGAGATGTGGACATGTGAGCCAGTATATATATAGTTCACGTTTCTGTAGAATGTTTGGCTCAGACAAGACTGAGCTGCAGGGCACAGAGGGGCAGTCGTCACGGTTGGCATTTGGCAACATTTGCAGGAACGTGCAAATAGGATGTCAAGCACATTTTGAAACATTCAGGAAATAGCTTTTAATGCGGTAAAGAGCTTCTTAGCAGCTATCATTTCTTTAATAACATCCAAGTTTTGCATGGACTGAGAAATGCAATTTATAACTTAAAGCCAATTAGTACTGAATGCATGAGGAAAAAATATTATTAATACAATAATATTTTTATTTGACCATCCTAATTGGCTATATATATAAAAATATATATATATACATACATACTTTTAAAGAAAAATCACTGCTGTAAAATATATAACTTAAATGTGTGTATGTTTACTATGGTAAGTCATATTTCACACTTTTTACTTCTGTGATTATTTCTTAAAAAGAATGTATGTATAGAAAGTGTTTATGTATGGAAACATGCAAACTAAGATAAAAAGATGCATTTCACACACAGCACACAGCGACCACTTGTTATTGTTGTCTTTGATTGGAGCCTATGGGAAGCTAAATATTGTTTTTAAATATTTAATTGTTTCTTTACATTTCTTTGCTAGAAAAGTGTGTTTTTGTGTGAGTATGAGAAATCAATGTGACGCTGTGGAAATGTTTTCACAGGTATCTCATATGTTCACTCATTGTTTAAGAAGAGTGCCAGATTGAGGTTTTTCAGCTTGCTAAACCAGAAGAACCATTTAAAGTGCTAAACAGAACACTTTTTTTATAAGGTTCCTAAAGGAACTGTAGGTGCGAGAGAGGTTTGACTTTTATTTTGAAATGATCATTTCCTGTTTGATGACCTCACTTTGGCCTAGGTGCTTAAATATCTGGTGGTTTTTCCTGTGTGCATGGAGGAAGAGGGTGGGTAGCTAGAGCGCTCACTTTCTGTTGACCGTTTTTGATCCTTTATTTAGATTTATATTGCTTTATTGTCCATTTTATGCTTTACCATTATCATTTGCTTTGTTACTTTCATAGTTGTAAATAAAACAACTTTGTTTATGCATCAAAACGCGTCACGGATTTACTCTACTACTCAGCCTCTTAGCGGATATTGGATGCCGCTACAGGAACCATGCCTTGAAAATGCTATATGACCTTAATGGTGTGATAAAGAGCCTTTTAAATAATAGATTTTTGAGTGTTTGCTTGCATGGTTTTATTAAACCTTATAGCCTCTATTTAGAGTTTTATGATGAAGTCATTTTGGCCTAATAACAGTTATTAGATGAATACAACTGATAATTGACTCTGAACATTAAATTAAATTAAATTAAGAAATAAAACTCAGAATAGATGTAATAAATTTCTTATCTAAATTATCTAAACCTCTATGATGTCTTTTCATCCATCATTAGGAAAGGGAAGGGAAAGGGACGTGACATGTGACCAGGTATGGTTTCCCGTACTATGAATTTGTGCGCTGCGTTTAACCCATCCAAGTGCACACAAAACAGCAGTGAGAAGTGAACAACCACGCACACATACACCCAGAACACATTATGTATGTGTTATAATGTAAATGAGTGGCATTTTCTCTCTGCAGAAGATCAGCATGTTTAGGCGTGACTGGCATCTATCCTGGTCAAAATGCAAAATGTTTTCTTAAAAAGAAGGCCCAATGGATATGGATGGAATGGAAATGGACAGCATGCAAAATCAAAAGAAAAAATGTAGTTGGATAGCTTTATTGTGATTTGCTGTATTGATGCAAAATAAATAATCATAAATTCAACATCTCATTCACTACTTAGTAGAGAAGAGTAGTCAAACAAAGATTGTCAAACATTTTCTGTAATAAGAAAATAAAATAAAAAATGAAGGAAAGGACAGAATGACTGATAGGATATCAGTTGCCGTTTAAAAGTAAAAATTTGTCATTTTAAGAAGTTTTAAGAAGTCTTGTTAAAGATTTAATTTTAAGCGCAACACATACATCAATCAGATTATTTCTGATTATTGTGTTAACTGCGTTGACGTCGATTAGCATCTATCAGATATTGTTGATTAAACATGCTAAATCAGCATTTGTGAATTGGCCTGCATGAAGCTGAACTTATACACTTTCAAATAAAGTGTGTTTTAAAGATTGTATCACTATTTTTAACTTCACCAAAGTAAATTAACCCAAAAATGAACCTTCTATCATTATGTTATTATGTCATGTTGTTTAAAACCTGCAAAACCTTTGTTCGTCTTCAGAACACACATTATGATATTTTTGGTGAAATCCAAGAGCTTTTTGAATTGTTCAGTAAATGTGTTATTTTTGGTTCCTTTGCACACAAAAAGTATTTTTGTTGTTCTATAATGCTGTTCTCGCTGTGTTTCTGGGCCTGGGTACATTTCAGTTACATTACTGTCTACGGAGGGTCAGAAAGTTCTCAGATTTCATCAAAAATATTGTGATTTGTGTTCCAAAGAGGAACAAAGGTCTTATGGGTTTGAAACAACACGAGGGGAAGGAATGACAGAATTTTCGTTCTTGGGTGAACTAACCCTTTAAGATCTATTTATACCAGACAGAAAGTTCACTGAGTTCATCTGAAGAATCATTATCCTTCACAGCTATTGCAGAACCCAGTCAATCATCTGTTACAGGCTTCTGTTGTATTTTATTTGAAATGTTAACTAAATGATTGACATCAGGATCAGTATTTCATTTGTACTTACTACTGAAATTGATGCAAACATCAGCTTTTTGATCAATGACTCATGACATGACTAAATTGATTACAAATTATTGTTGTATTGTTCCATGCAAATCATACCTAAATGTTAGAGTTTTCATCAATATAAGAACCCTAAGTCATTCTTTTACATTTTAGAAAGAGATAGCATCAGCATAAGTGCATCTCTGTATGTCTCCAAAATATAAATGTGTTTTCCAAACACATGGTTTTGCAATGTGGTAGATAAAGTGAAAGGCATTTTACTCCCCCGTGTCTAGCATGTATCCCATGGATCATAAAACTGTCTGCGTCAGTCTTCAGCAGCTGAAGTTTAAATTGGAGTGAACTAGATACATCTTTTAAATCATATTCTTTTATGGGTAAAACTCTAAAAGGTAACGACCGGTTACCGTTGCCTCAAGTAACATCAAGCCATTTTTACCATCATGCAAGTCTTTACCATCTTGTAAATCCAGTGTTCCCTGAATAGTCCTACTGTGATGATTACATTTCTTTTACATTCATACATGTCCAGACATGCACTTGCTGCTTGTTGATTTAGTTACTGTATTCAAAAACTATCTAATATATAATATTTATATTGTAATTATGGTATTTATTTTATAAAAATTATTTGAAGGTATTAAATTATTTTGTGTAGGCCTCATCATAATTTGAGTCAAAGTCTTGCAGTTCAGTGCAAACTTACTGAGCATTTATGTTGTTCAATTGCGGTATATACTGATTATTATTATCTGCAAAAGTTTAGAGTAAGATTATCTGAATCCAAAAGAATTCCATATTAATCAAACCTATTGGAATGGATTGGTGTTACTTAAAAATTAAATTAAATATTCACAATATATACACAAGCTGTAAAAGTGGGGCCATAAGACTTTGGAGAAATTATGTTGAAAATACGAAGATGCTCATTAATATTTAGGTGACTGGTAAGAGTGTTAATATCCTGAGTAGCACTTAATAATTCATACTTAGATGAAAACTCTTTACTTGAGCAGTCTGTAAATATACGACTCCAGCATGGAAAGGATGATTGACTTCAGGTATTTCTATCAAAAGACAAGGAGATGGGCAGATGATTGGATATGCCACCGTCCTCAATTTTAATATCCAGCACTGACATGCAACAAGATAAAATCAAGTAATTTAAATTGACAGAGTGTGTCTGCGTCCCAAACAGTGTTAGGGAGATAGGGTTCCAGAGTTTAGATGCTAAATAGGTTCAAGGATCTTAATTTTGATATGTTTCTAGCATTTTAGTTATTTTGTCAAACGCATTATTAGAAGGGCAGTATACCTATAGCTAATATTCCTTTTAATTGTGAGTAATGAAGATAAACAATATTTCAATTATTTATGGATTTTAATTTCTACAATATATATCCTATATTTTGAGAGTCACTATCTCTTTCACAGTAGGGAGTATGACCCAGACACTTATTAAAGACAATACTCATTTCACTCAAGAGAACTGCCAAGGAGAAAATGTCAATACAGACTTCTTTCTCACTAGCAACAACCATTCCTTTTAGCTAGTTGACTGACTACTTGTTTAAAATTTTGATGACACTCAAATAAGTATTTTGTCTTTGCTCATAAATAGTTTTTGTTAACAAATTGTTAAACAACCTATAACTTTAGATTAAATGCTGGGAAAAAAATAAGTTGCCCACAATGTTTATGACATACACGTGTACAGGGCAAACAGCTAATGACAAATGTAAAAGCAGAAGTAGATATGATCACTGGTTATGAATCTTGAAAAGCATATGGAGGAGACTTTAATTTCAGCTTGGCAAACTATACAGTCAGGCGGGTGGAATGTTTTTAGACAAGCTTGCCAACAAGATCAGGGAAGGGTAGCTGGTAGTTGGTGTAAACATTTATGGGAACAAAAATTATAAAAAAAAAAAAAAAAACTGAAAATCTTCAAGTTGAAATAATTAAAAAAGTAATAGGCTTATACAGTATCTATGGCTGAAAATGACATTAGTGGAACACTCATGGCTAATAGTTATAGAGGAAGGCAAGAAGTGTGGTCACCCTCTGTACTTTTAAATGAAAAATAACACATTCAAGTCGGCCTCATACTAGTCTCGCGCAGACTGACGGCTGAAGGTCTGGAATTCATAGCAGCTTTCTTTGGCCAAGGCCCGCCCATAAGGCCGTTTGACCGACATGTCAAACAACCAATCACAGTTCGATTCGTTCAGCGTCACGTTTTGGGCCATGGAAATGTCCCCACAACAACAGAACGACGTGCAAAGTCAGTCAGCATAGAGAATCCCAATAAGATGCCATGCTGCTCAGGGAGAATCCTCAGGGTTAGAAGGGCTGCCTGTTAGAAGGGAGAGGGAAGAGGCGGACAGCCGATTCCTAACCCTGAGTGCTCCCCAAAATGTGCGCAAAAAACCAGCCGCTAAACAAGTGAGCGCCCCAAAAGGTGCAATGAGACCCATGCTGTGATAAGTGTAAAAGTGTGAGCCTTCGTATGACAGCGCAAGTTCGCGCCTTCGGAGAGGATAGACTGAGCAGATGATCTCCATGTACCGGTTAAAGGTGACTATAAATTCACAAAGGGAGAGTATACGGGATGGATTAGATGGTAAGTTTTTGAGAGTGACGCAAAAAAACGCAGATGGAGGGGTGATGGGAGAGAGAAGAGAAATAAGATCTATATTTGCACCTGATAGCATTTGGGAGCGAAGAGTGGGAGACACCGTGGTGGGTTCCAGTGCTACAGCGATAGGCGGAATGGGGAGAGAGCTGGTAGTCTGAAGTGTGAATGGTGGGTGAAAGAGGTGGGATGGTTAGTGGGGGTACTTGAATGCTGGGGGCTGTGGTGGAGGGCACAGCGGGGAATGAAGGAAAGGCGGAAACAGAAGGGTTAGACCCGGGGGGGCTTGAGAAGGGTAAAACCAAAAAAGCTTGGTCTTACATTGGAACAGCACTCTTGGCACCAATAGAGTTTTTGTCATGCTCTGTTAGTATAATTTTTTTAATACATATCGTTTTTTCTTTTAAAGAGAAAACTGTTTAGAAGATGTCAATGCAGTTTAAATGGTTGCATTTTAAACCTGTCTTTTACTTCCGATCGTTATTTTGTATTACGATATACATTATACTTATTTCACAGTGGTGTTTTTTTTTTCTTTTTACCTTTTTACCAAGGGTAAAACAAAGGAAAAGGCATTGTCCCGGGCTGCAAATAATGTCCTTGGCCGATAGTAAGGGCAGGTCCGGCTGGAGGTGCTGGGTTGCACTAGTGAGAAGCTTTTTGGCACAGTCTGAGGAGCGGGGGTGGGGGTTGCTTAAGCATCGGCATGGTTAGTTTGGAGGTCGTTGGTGCTGGCGAGTGAGTGGATGAATGGGAGGAGGCTGGAGAAGCTTGAGGGAGCCTTTGTGGAGGCAGAGATCGTGATCTTAAGCTGTGTGGGGTGCGGCGCTGGCTATTGCCTCTGGAGGAAGCCGCAGGCTCTCTTGGAGAGCAGGCCGGGGGAGTGGAAGGGGTAGCGATGGGACGTTTTCGGAGCTGTGGCTTTCAGACATGACGGAATAATACAGGTACTGAAATTGAGATGAGGAAGGAAGGGGCTCTAGCTATTTTTAGGGCTGGGTTAGGAATCTGATTGGCAGTTAAAATAATTGGAAGATTGGAGAGGAGGAGATCATAATTAACTGCCTTTGCGCCCTACTCCCGAAATGAGTTTGGTAAACTATATTTCTGGAGAACCAAACACAATACTGAATTGGCCAGCTACGATGTCAGCGTCTGTTGTTTCATGTTTGCTCGCAAACGCGGCTGATATCCCCTTCTCAGTTAGGTACTTCACTTGATCTTCCATAATAGATAGGAGGGGACACACAACTAGTACAAATGGATCTGCTGGGAATCCTTCTAAATGCTGACAAAGGGTCGGCCAGACTTGGAAAATAATGCTCTTCCCAAATCCCGTCGGCAAACAGGCTAAAAAAATCTCTTTTTGTCTCCACTAAGTGCCTCAAACAAAACTCCTGGACATCTCTTAAAGAGTCTATGCTGTGAACCTCGCATACTTTTGAGAATCCAAACAGATAAACAGAGTGGATGTAGCCGCAGATGATAAGAGAAGATGAAAAGAGCAATTGACAACTTATTCGTTAAGTTAAGGCCTAATCCGTCCGAGAATCCCTTAAGTACCAACACTTTTACCTTTCTTGTAGAATTGTGCTTCAAATAAAGAATTTTATGTTGACCAGATTGTTACACCGTGTCTACAAATTCCAGACAGAAAACAAATGCTGCACTCTATTTATGATGTATTGATACAAGTTTCAAATGATTTTCAACAGTCACTTTGTCACGTCCAGTGAAAAGACTGAGTAAATGATGACTATCTTTTAATGCAGTGTTTCTCAACCCTGGTCCTGGGTGCCCCCAACTCTGCACATATTGAATTCAACTCACAAACTCATTCAAAGAAACTTTAAGACCTGAAATAGGTGTGTCAGATATGGGAGACATGCAACATGTGAAGTGTTGAGGGGACCCAGGACCAGGGTTAAGAAACACTGCTTTAATGGGTTCAAAAGTAAACAAACACGCCAGCAGTCAAATTGGTATTTAGTTGCAGAGACTTTTACACAGCAGGTTTATTAAAATTAAAAGATCATCAAACAGGATACAATTAACACTCAACCCAGGGTGAAGAATAGGTAGGTAAGAAAAAACTCCTCAAGCCTTAATATCACTATCACTCAATTACCAACTCAGTAAACACCCTCACACCACAGCAGTCAAAATCCATACAATGCACCCACTGCCCTTACAAGTGCCACCACCTGGGAAACCCATTGACAAAAAAAACAAAAAACAAAAAGAAACAATTTATTACACATGCAAACACTCAATAACCTTCCCTTATCACCCAACCTATGTTTTTTAACTATTAAAACCACATGCTTAAACTGCAGTAATATACATAAACTCTAAAACCATAGATAACAATCTGTGCTTCACTTAATCACTTTAATAATACACATACACATGGTAATCTACTAAAACTACTACCTTGTCTAATCACTTATACTATTCAATGTAACAGTGATCCGCCCCACTTTTAAGTCATCAACCAGCTGCAATGAAAGAAACAGACTTATGTGCCCTCTAGAAGCTTGTGTAAGGAATCGGGGTGAATCAGACACGTAAGATTCGATCAGAAAATTGACACATTAGGAGCCACATTCCACAGAGAGGCCTCGCGCCGACAGGAAGCCATATATCAATGGTTGCAGACCCTTTTTCAAGCAGACCAACAGACATGGTCAGAGCTCAGCTTCACATTAACAAAAGAATACATATTGAGAATCCCAAATCAGGAAGGAGATTGTCAATATTGTGCAAATAACCAAGATAATGGTCAAAGACACAGGACATCAGTATCATTGTTACCCCTTTACATGGGTAGAATAATTAAAGATTTTGTTGGATGGATCTCTACCCCCAACTCAGACCAGCCAACATTCCTCATGAGACCTTTAACCCCTGGGTTTCACAGAACCACGTTCACCCTACCTGGGTTTCACAGAACCACGTTCACCCTACAGAAAACTGAACTCACGGTGCACAAAACTGCATTTTCATGCCTAGTCAGGCCTAAAAATATACTAATATGAACTTGAATCATTGATATGCATAACTGCACATTGTATGTATCCCACACATTTAATCATCATGTGTTAATCACTCATTTTATATGCGTTTCAATAACGTAAGAATGGTTTGTGTTTAAATAACCGTGTTTAGTATTGTTTTGCTTCAATTTTCTTGCTCAAAATGTTTCTTTCCACCTATTCTTAGTCAAAGGTATTTTATTCATGTTCTAGAAATCCATGTTTAAAATTACCCTCT
>JAUMHR010077370.1:0-15707 GCA_032361145.1 Enteromius fasciolatus | reverse complement strand
TGCATTACACATACAATATGGTAAATAAAATATGATTATATTATTAAAATAAACTGATTTCCTTTTTACATGTTACTGTTTTTCTAAATTGGTGTAGTGACACTAGTACCACAGAAATGACCAAATTCAGCCTTAAAGGGGATGATTTACACTAAACAATACAAGCTTTGCATTTTTCCATTTAAAACTCTCTGGAATACCTTTCCCATACATTTACACTGCATGTGCAACACAGTTAACCTGATTTTTGATTTTGTGTCATTTTGTAAACTGATATTTTGATTGCTGTCTACGGCAATATACAGCATGCTGCAAGAAGCTCCTTACACAATTTGGATAGCAGGCATTGCTTAATAATCCTGTATTATATCTGTCAATCTCTAATCTATACAGAAATGAGATCTGAAGAAATATTTCCTGTGTGATGAAATGTTTTACAGGCTGTGTTCTATTCCTGGATCACTTTCTCCTACCACACAACAATCCATTTAGTAGATCTACATCTGTAGCAGTACAACAAGGCCATGCCTCCGGAAAGCAGGGAATAGCAGCCCTTCTCAATATTCAATGAGGCACTTCTCTATTTTTTTTTTTCTCACATAGCCTTTGTGACCCCGGCCTTCTCCCTCTCTTTTTCGCTCCGTCTCTGTGTCTCTCTCTCGCTCTCTCTCATGTTGGATTGTCCCTGCAGTGCTGTTTCTCCTGTCTGGTGTGTGTGTTCCTCAGCGTTTAACACAGGCCCCTCTCACCCTTCTCTCTCTCGCTGTAATCTCGCCATCTGTGCCTAATTGACTGAGCACCTGACGTCTTTCTGTGGGGATGGAAAAGCACCCAAGTGCCAGCGAGGAAAAAATGGAAGAGAGACATGACGGCGAAAGAGATCTGAGGAGAAATTGATGCCTCAATGCACTTGTCACTGCTGTGAACTCTAGCCTCTGTAGAGGGGGTGGGATATGCAACTTTCTCTTCCTGTCTTTTTATGTTGTTAATGTGGTGGAATCATTCCATCTGCAGGAATGATGGGGTTCCACAGGTGGGTGGTGTGATTTTGTGAATGAGCCAGCCTTTTGAAGGAAAATTTACACTGCAACAACAGATGCATAACAATGCTGACAGAGTACAGCACGTCACTTCTTAGACATTCCAAGATGTCAAACTCTGATTCAACATGTTCACTGCACAAAAAACAAGCAATTGCCAACCAATGCCAACAGACACCGTCAGGGGTACTAATCTGACAAAACCATTTAAATGTGTCTGTAGCTGTTTGCTGTCTGTCAGTGTGCTGTAAATTTTTCTAAAATTTAAGAACTTCATTTTAAATTTGAATTGGTCACGCCATATGTGATTTCGAACAGCAAAAAAAAACTGTTTCCCAATTTATTGGTATTTGAATCAGAATTTACGCTCTGGGAGTTCAGTTGTCCTTCCACCTTGGACCATAAAAAGATATTTACTAAAATAAGTTTTTTGTGACACACAACCAGGCCAAACAAATGTAATAACGTCACAAGTACTGTATGTCGCAGCACCAGCTGGATGCCTAACAAAGGGAAGACGGAGGCGGACCATTCAAAACAGCACAGATTCAGCTATGTAAGGAGTCTGAAATATCTGGTTGTGATGTTGGGTGTCAACGTAATACAGCTTGAAACTAGAAATATGATCACATACCTCATGCCACTGATTTGACAATTTGACATCAAGGGCACAAATCACACAAATCACTTTTGTAAAACATTTATGGAGGTTTTGTGTTGCTAGAAAGCTCCTGTTCATTAAAAAACAAAGTTTTTCCTTTTATTTTCCACAGAAGAAACGACATGAGGGTGAGTAAATGCTGTCAGAATATTCATTTTTGTGTGAACTATCCCTTTAACACTTTTGCTTTGGCATTACAATTTGTCACATCGCTTACGTCCTTCCTTCCTATTCTTTTCTTCACATTTGTTCATCCCACATCTCCTTTACACTCCTCTCCCCGCTCTGTCTGCCCCCCTTGAGGATCAGACTGGCTCGTTAGACTTTGAAGCTAGCTGGTTGATAGTCTTCCTATCTCGCCATCAGGGCCTTTCAGATAGGGCGGCACATCACAGAAGCAGGCTGACAGAACATCCATCCAGCCTGGGCGACCAGCTTCCACCACCCCTCCCCCATTGCTGTAAGCTCCCAGAATGCCGCTTCTCTCTACTGCTCTTCAAACAAATGCTGGGCCTAAACTCCTGGGGAGCTCGGGTGCAGCCTCTGAGACGGAGAAGATACAGAGGGATGAAGAGAAAGATGGAGAGAGAGAAAAAGAAAGGGAGAGAGCGGGGAGATCTTATATTTAATAAGTAAACCGATGCTGGCGCAGGGCAGACCGGTCTCTTGGGCCAGGCTCAGCCAGCCATTTCTCAAGCAAAGTGAAGGATTTGGGTTAGATACAGAAAGCCCACGAGATGCTCCCTGGCATTTTCCGCATGCGGAGGATATCAGAGCAGAAGGTGAGAGAGAAAGGGAGGGTGAGAGAAGGATATGCCCCCAGTATCCATTCATTTTCACTCTGTCTCTATGCCATTTGTGCAAATGATGATGGCAAATGCAGGTGTGAGAACTTCAGTTCTTCTGTCAAAGGTGAGGGAGAGAACGGGAACTAGGGAGTGATTTAAACTGGAGATCTTAGTAGGGAAAAGGGGAAGAAAAAGTCCTTGGCGGGGCTTCAATTAAGACGTATCGTGGGTATAACACTTCATTTTAATCACCTAGACCTACATAGCAATGAAAACACCCTCCTCTCCGTATTCCCTTATGGTTGAGGAGAGGGCCAGCCATGTTCGATAACCTCTTTCTACGAACTGGAATTCCTGGTACCTGTAGAGTCTGGAAGATGAGTAAAAAAATAGGACAAATCAGGCCTTTAGGCTTTACAGAATGAGTCTCAATTATCAATTTGTGACCTTTCCGGAATGATTTTAACTCCAATGTATATTTATAGCCGTACCTTTTAACACGTCGGTTCCCGAACAATGAGTTTTGAGAAACAAAAACCACTGAACTGTTGAAGCAATGCCAGCCAGGAAATACAAGGACTGTTCAAGGCCTTCCATCACCATTCGTTTTTCCTCCCAGCTGGAAGAGGAAGCAGTTCGTTTGGAGGTTCAGAGCCTCAGGGGGGAAACCGACTGACTAGCTGTCCTTGCTCTTGCCTAACACTGGGAATCCCAACGGGGATTCAAGGTACGGCGACTCTGCTCCGTGGCAGCGAATGAAATTCTGTCATATAAATAATGGACGGAAATGAAGGAGAATAGCTCACAGTAGCCCTCTTAGATATTTGCCCAGAAACCAGAGATGCTCTGGCATCATACAGGCATCATAACAGCCCAACTACAAAGGAGCCCACTTCCGCTGGCCATCACAGGGGACAGCCAGTCAGAGCTAGCTCACAAACCCACATATACAACCTTAACATATCTTGCTTTTTTTTGTGCAAATACTGTGCATTAATGTAACCTGACATTATCATTTAAGACCAGCAATATTAAATTGAATTTTGATTATGTAATAATGGCATTACATACGTGTCAAAGTTGAGCTATTATGGGAGGAACTTTGGAAATCCTTCAGGAGGTTTGGAGTAATATATAAAATCAATGTTTGATTACGCTGAGAGCTTGGAAGCCCAGATTATGCAGATTGTAATAGCTGCTAACGGTGGATATTCTGATTAATCGAAAATTGAAGTATTTTCTACGTATAAACCATTTAGGTAATAGAATCGTAGCTTGTGTTGTCCATTATCAGTGCAAAATTATCACAAATTATAAAGCATTAATGCCAATATTGTCCAAAACCCCTCTTTTCTAAGGCGTTTGTTTGAGAAACAAAGCAATATTCACACAAAATCTTGCTCTCCACATATATTTAAATATACCACCTTATATACCACCCTCCCATTGTTTTTCTATGTAAACATGCTCTAGACAAACATGTTTGACAGTTATGCTTACATCTTTCGTATTTTGCAGCATAACACGGCATTCAGTGCTCAAATTCAGTTTTTTAAAAATATGTAGAGACCTTGCATTTTTTCCTTCCCAATCCACTACCCTGTGTCTTGCTCTAAACGTTAAAAAAACACGTTGTGCGAATGTCACAAAATCCTGCCATTTTTTATTTTAGAACAGCTGAATACACAAGGATTATTAGCAAGCAATTTTCACCATATACAGTAGCAAAAAACATATGGTAGATTAATTAAACTTTTGTGCTTCCCAGAAAAAAAGAAAGGCATGTGTTTTGAATTACGTACAGGTGACAAAATTCATTTTCACTTTTGGGTGAGCTATCGCTATAAAAGAGACAGAGGATGTTAACTCTGATAAAAGAAATCAGCTCTTTGCCAGGTTTAATCCATCTTTCCTTTCACTTGAATCATGAGAACAGTGACCTTTGCTTTTAGTGATGGTGCTTAAACTCAGGCACAGACCTATTATCCAAAGGTGAACAGCGATAGAACATTAGCTCTTCCTTTAAGAAAATCTTTTTTCTTGCTTCAAAGTCCAGTTAACAGTTCAGTGGCTGAGCAGAAAGTGTGATATATTTAAACGTTCCGGGCAGTTCTCCAAATGTCACCTGCCATTTCCTGCTAGCCAATTCACTTACTGCTTTGTGCAAAGGCTTAATATAGAGGTGGACACTTTGCTTATTTTTGATATGCAAACCCAAACATGAAAATCACAAAGGTTCTGGTAGTATTTATTTAAATGCGCTGCTGGAGATGGAAAATTAAGTTACAGCAACTATTTGAGAAATAATCATAGCAAACAGTAAAGTAAGAGCTGCTAATCACATGTGATATTGAATGCGTTATCTATTTTACTCTGTCTGTTCTCTTACCTTATTATGCATATTGCATTCAGACCTAGCTATTAAGGCAATGAAAAGTACAATATGGTTCAATCTACTCCAATCACTAAAAATCTGCCAAGTGAGGCAATTCTCTCCAACACTGTTACTGTTGTTTTGACCTGTGACTTTTGACAATAGGCTTTCTTGCCCCCTTGACCCCTTGCTAACCCTACAGGATTTGCAGGTGCAGCCCCACGGTCACTCTTCTCTAGCTGGTGATGTCCCGAGAGACCCTGGACGACAACCACCATCGATCCAGGGTGAAATGTCATCCTAGCAGGAGCCAGCAGGGATAAGAAGGCCATTTTTCAGGAAGCCAAGCCCAAGGATGAGGAGGAAAAACTGTACGATCCATTGAGAAAAAACACAATAAAGCAACAGAATGAAAACTGGATAGGCTACTAAAAATACTTGCCATTGCATAACATAACTTAAACATAAAACAAAATAGTGAAACAAAACAAAACTGTAATATCATTGAATGCATGGCATTATCTGGCAGCAAGAGTAAAACACATAAATAACCTTCAATGCTCCATTTAACGAATATATGCGAAAAAAGAGAACACTTCAACATAATGTGCTTGAAGAGGCGAAGGCAAGCTATTCATTAAGCATATTACAAGGCAAAGAAAATGCATTAACGCCTGCATTGAGCTCTTTGAGCATGTAATTCCTCTTTGTTCTGACTTCTTAAGCATGTTATTAAAAGCATGTTAGAGAGGAGCCATTAAGCTTCTTCGCACCAACACGTACGTTATATAAAAGATGAGAGGCCACAGACACATTTGACAGGTCAGGACTGACCACAGATCAGTGCTTTCACTAAATCAGAATGTAGAACCCGCTGTCTGCGATCTCACTGAATCGGAAATATGGAATGGGATTAGAATGTCGAACCCGGATTTGAGGATTACAAGGAGATGGGGGTGGAGAGGGAGAGATGATGATTGGCCGAGACAACCGAGAGCACCAAGAAGACCCCAAACACAATACCTTAATAAAAGCACTTCAAGGCAATGCCAAAACAAGGAACTGAGCATATAAACACAAACTTGTTCACTCTGCCGGAAGATGGATGGTCAGCAAAAGTTGCTTCTGAGAAGCGCATGTGTGTGTGAGGTGAGAGGAGGAGGAAGAACAGATACGGAAGGATTGGTGCAGGTAGAAGTAGCAGATGGGGTGAAGGAATGGGGTTTGTTAAAGAACAATCACCTACAGCTCCGACTGGAGAGACTTTCTTTTCCCCAGGTGATTCCTTAAACACAATAACAAGCCTTCTAAAGAGGAAAACACAGTCCACCGTGAGGCGAGACAAAGGCATGAAAAATAGACATGTCATACTAAAAGTAGTAAAAAAATTAAATCTCTTTAAAAACATTCCGTGTAGTGTGGGGGGTGAATTATTTTACCGTATCAAGGGGAGTCTCCAGGGTAGGGTAATAGCTGTCTTCTGTTTTCTTTTTTTATCCTATATTTTTATCTTCGGTACTTTGTTTAGTTTTTAAACAATGCAGATTATTCCGAGTGAAACTATAAATGGGGCAAAGAGTTTTCAACAAATTGGGTAATTGAACAGGGAATTATTGTCACTTTAAAGTCAACATGAATGTACTATTTACTTTAAAGGGTCATCCAGCAGCCAAGTGCCACGGGGAATGCTTACGGATCGCTTTTGTCAGGTTATATAGTTCTTTTCTCTTTGAATATTCTCTGTGTGTGGGTGCTTATGCATTACTTACGAAACACTTCCATAATATGATGTATTTCCAAGAATATTTCTTAATGTTCTTTATTTTAAATATAAAATACGTTTATAGATTAATCATGATTTGTATGTGGAAATATTTGTACTCATCTTACATTAACACATATTTTTCTAGTGAAACAGACTTCATGTTGACTTGAAAGCCAGCTTTAAAAGTTTACTAGTAATGACAGCTGTCATCCTCTATTTCTCCTTCTCTGTTTTACACGCCCACTGTTTCTGTACTACACAGATGCACAATCTATGCTAATTTTACCAGCAAGTGCCAAAAAGTCTGTCCGTCAATCTGGCAACCTTAGAAAAACACACTCCATCCCGTTCTGGTGCAGATGACATTCGCCCAAACCATTTTTGACAGAAGCTGTTAATGAAAGTGTGGTCATGCATAACAAAAAAAAAAAAAAAAGGTTCTCAATCAAGCTGTCGCTGTCTTTTCAGAGCTAGAAGAACCAAAGTACACACGACGACTGAAGTCATGCCTGCCAACTCATCCTATACATCTGGATGTGTCTTTTTCCCACTGTAGCCACTAATCAAAAAGTGATTTATGTGCTGGCAAAGGTGGCCTGAACTACATCCAGAGGTCTGGCTGGGAGCAATGGAAGATGATACAAAATCCACTTATGTTTCTTTTGGAAGACTTGAAGGTATTCCCATTTTCCTAATAATTTTCTAACAATTGCATTAATGAATCTTTTAGCTAAACTTTATTTCGCTAAATTTTGTTCCCAAACCAATATCTTTAACCTCAAAAAAGTGCACAAGAACCACTTTTTGGTTCTTTTGGTGTTCTTTTGTAATGTTGAGTTTTTGTAATGAGAAGCTCATTCAAGAAGTTTGCAGTCTGTGAAAAAAGACAAATTTTTAAGTGATATATTCTAATAATATATAAAGTAAATAATGACAACGGATTGTATTTTTTTATTTTTTTTTGATGAACTAACACATAAATTTAACCAATCTACTAAAAATCTTAAAATTAGAAACACTGCATTAAAATAGAAATTCTACAGTCACTTTTATGTCTAGTTCATTCTGAGCTGCTGAGCGGTTTCCAGTGATTTCAGAGCAGTAAACATCCTAGTCATTCAGCAGATGAAAGAGAGAATGTTAAAGGTTAATTGCAGTTCATAAAATGGAGAAAGTATAAGGTTGACCATTTAAGACTTAATTAGGTGGTGTGGCTACTCAGTCAATGGCCAGGGAAAGAAGCGGAGAGACAGCGCTAACCTGTTTACAGATCCAAATTAAAGCTGACACAACAACAAAGCACCGTGAAAAAGTTAGGCAAATGAAAGAATCTGTTTTTCTGCACAAATAGGCCAATCATTTAGGACACACACTTCCACTTTCCTCCTCAGGGACTGCAACAGCAAAGGATTTAACTCATCAAAGGATGAGGGTGTGCGCATGAGTGTGACAGAGAGGGAGGGATGGAGACTGTGTGTTCACTTGTGCACATCCTTTGCCAGTATATCTGCATGTAATGGAATTGCATGTGTCCTCCAGTGCATGAGATGATTTGTTTTTGAACTTGTGTCTATGACTATGAATGTGTGCCACCCGGACTGTGAAATGTAGGAATTTACTAATAACGATTTGTGCCCGCTGATAGTGCCGTTTATTTGCACTTGCTACATGCTGTTTCAGCAACCACTAAGGAATTATGCAAATCAGGCAATGGCGAAAAAGCGTGACGCATTAGTTTTGAGCAATGCGACTTTTATCAAAACTGAATTTCGATCGCTAATTTTTGATGAACGCTTTTAATTTATTTATGTACATTTTATTACAAAATTCATACATAAATGTTCATCTGATGCTGTTAAATCTAGTGACCCTTCAATTGACCCTTCACCCGAAATGTTTGACAGGCGATCTGACTGTCATAATGTTGAATACCATTTTGTGCGACAAACAAACCAGACTGGAGAGTAGATTAACTCCAGTGGACTTGATCTTGAAAAACTGTACTGGCATCTTTCGGTGGCTGAAACAAGATACTTTCTGATGTTCATTCATGTTTATTTCATGCTGTAACTAAAGAGGAAGAGATGAACAGTTCACACGCCGCTTGATTTGAGGAGCTACAGTGATCTTTCACGACACATTAAAGAGCCACATATAGTAATTTTTTTTCTTTAATTTATTTAAATAGAATATAAAGGTTTATACCAATATAACAATGGTAATATTATATTTTGCCTACTTACACGAAATGAACCTGAAATTCAATGGGCTTGTTGCTTAATAATTTTGGCGTGCTGATTCTAAAAACAGTGCCTGTTAGGGTTTAGCAAATAATCTTTTCCCACTCAGCATTTTTGCTTTTGACAGCCATTTGTAAAGTGAAGAAGTCTTGTTTTATCCCTTAATCACCGGAAAAACTGCCACAAAGACATGATTCGTATCTTCCTCCAAGCCAGGTTATTTGTTCAATTCTCAGCCGACATGACCCAGATGTTTTCTTCTACGTCTGTGGGTGTTTTACTGTACTACATCCAAACAGAGACAGAAAAATCAAGACTCAAATTTGTGTTTATATAAAGCTTTTGTCATTGCAAATGTTGACATTTGATTACTTTTGTTATTCTGATAAAATACTTACTACTTAATACTTAAAAAATACTTAATACTACTTTGTAAAAATAATTGTGCATGATGAAAAGGTTTACGCATTGTTTTATACATCTTATGTATATATGAAGCTAATCAAGGTCTTACTACAGCAGGTGTAGGTGGCAAGTTGGAGCTAAACTCTACAGTACACTGGCCCTCCTGGATCAGGTTTGATGACCCCTGATGTATAATATATGTGTGTGTGTGTGTATATATATATAATAATAATGTTATAATGCAATGTGAAAGTTGTTTGCAAGCTTCAAGACACTAAAACATTAATGACACTATTAGAATGTAAGCTTATAACTTAAATAGAATGGATCCTTCAGCGCATTTAGTGCCGGATTAACCTTTATTGTGGGTGGTTTGATTTAAATGCAGGTTTTTGAATTAATGTGTGCTAAGGCGGTGCAACTGTTTAGTAAATTTACCCTTTTTTTTGCTGTTGCTGCTGCAGGTGGACAAACTACTGTACAGGAAAATGTACACTGTCCAATTTACCTTTGAAAACGAGTATAGTCACATGCACAGTTTCCCATCAGATCTTGCTGTGCCAACACAATGGGGTTGGCAGGTCTCCAGGACAGCACATCTGGCACTTGAGAGAGCAGATACAGAAGGTGATGGGCATGACTCAGGAACAATGCCAACAGCACAGAATCACTACACCAGAGAAAAGGAGGAGTAAAACTTAAAACAGAGCCGAGGATCTTAAGGATACACAAGCTGTGATCTCTGCAATGCAAGGAGGAGGTAATCAGAGATGTAGTGCTGTAATTTTGAAATCACATACACACAATTGCCTGTTTTAAGACTCTGGTATGCACTCCACTTCATGAATGTACGTAAATATATGTGTACTTGTGGATATACTTTGGGTACACAGTATCTACCTATCTGTCTATCTATTTTTGACTGAATGAAGATGTGTTTTTGCTGGTATCTGCTTCTGACTTCCAAACAAAACATTGGAAGCAGATAGTAATACAAGGTCGCTTCAATATAATTATCATTAACATGACCGTCATAAATACCAATAATGTACACTGCTGTTCAGATATATGGATAGACAACAATATAATGAAAGTGTATTTCAAACAACTGTTTTCTATTTTAATATATTTTAGAATGTATTTTACTCCTGTGATGGCAAGACTGAATTTTCAGCATCATTACTCCAATCTTCATTGTCACATGACCCTCTAAAAGTCATTGTAATATGCTGATTTGGTGCTAAAGAAACATTTCTAATTATAAAAAAAATACTAAATGAAACACACACACACTTACTTTCTACTATTCTCATTTCAAAATGCTACATAACACCAAAACAAAAGTCATCCAGAAACTAAGATCCACAGTAAGTCCAAGAGCATTTAATACACACACTATAGCACTTTATTTGGTATCATTTAATTTGACCAATATTATGGGTCCTGTAACTGGCTATCATTTCTCGTCCCACCTTTTTAATCACTTGTTTTGCCTTCGAAAGAGCTTGACTAAAGCTAAAATATTCCATAAAATCTTTCAATGATGTTATTAATGCTGCATGTATAATATCATGAAAGAATGATCAAAATGTACAGCACGTCACACCGAAGGGGGTCAGACTCCTGAATGTGTTTCTTGTCATCTACCCTTAAACTTTCAAAGCATAATACCAACACAGAGAGCAAAGCTCCTCAGACGACCTTAACAGCACATCACAAGATCTTGTTGTCTTAAACACGATTAGGACACTTTCCCTAGTTTCCTCCAGACTTACCAAGGCTCATCAAAGAATTGGTGTGCAACTTTGCTCATGTTGACAAAGCTTTTTTTGCTATATAATCCCCTATCCCCTTGCATTTCAATTTCAAGGCTTCCCTTTTATATCAAAAGCTCTGCCGGTCTGTTGGGGTTTGGACTTTTCTGTGCCTTTAAACTGTAAAGCGGGTGTTGGTGAGCAGTAATGCGGTATAGTCGCTGAGCTTTAGCTTGCGTGTGGTGGGTGTATTATTGAGGGCAGATGGCTTAAACCCATGAGTGTCTGTTGAGATATCACGGTGCTGAAGGGCTATGCCACCAAACCCATTTTGATTAGACTGAGACTCTGGAGCCAGAACTGCACTGGCAGACTCCGCTTTGCCTCTAGATCATAAAACCCTCAATCACAAAACGAAAGTACATTCAATTAGTTTGCCAAACCCACATAAATGCACTACCGTAAGCCTGAGTTTATTTTCCTCTTTTTCAGCCTTCTCTGTCTCCATCCTCCCACCTTTCAGTTCTCAAGCTCCCCTTCTGCAAAGAGAAAGAGAGCGTTTCTTCATCAAAGTATTGCTGTTTGTGTAAAATAAAGCACCCCCCCCTCTTGCAAAAAGGCATGAAACACAATTATGCAATGCGACGCAAATGAAGTATGGCCGCGTCGACAGAAAATGGCTAATAGTTCATTTCAGTCACTGTCTGCGTGTGAGCGCATTGAGCTTTTTGCTCCATTACCTCCAAAACAGTATGTAAATTCGCTCTTTTGGAGACAAAATATTTAGCTGTGTTTTGCTCAGAGGAAATGAGTGCAGCGGCTGATGGGAAGAGAGAGAGAAACAGGCGAGATGTTTGTTTGAAGTTTCCTCTGCAATTGCGGGGAAAAAACCCCACTGCCAGCATAGCCTGAACCACGCTTAAAATATAAGCTTTAAAGACATGTAGGTCACAAGCAGATATTTACATAACAAACTGTCTGACATGTGATAAAGCAACTCTCATTATTCTGACTGCTTCCTGTGCTTTCTTAACGGTTTGATGCCACTTTAGAAGAATGGTAACACAATATATTTTCTGCGAACAATGCTGAAAATTATCTTTATTTATTTATTCTATATAATTAAAACATGCAGATTCATGTGAGTTGTGTAAAAATCCTTGTTAAACGATTGTTTTCAAAACACAGAATATAATGAGTACAGACAGGAGCAAACTATCCACACAAACAAGACAAATTATGGAATGCATGATAGATCACCTTGGAAACCAACAGCAGAGGTGTATCATAAGTGTACAATGTAACATAGGAAAAGCAGCAATAATTTGACTAAATGAAGATGGAACACAATAAGCTATCTAGCAGATGGAAAACCAGAGTACTTCTACCTGATTTACCATCATAAATACCATAATATATAAATACCAATAAGTGCACCTTACCAGTACCAGGTTGAACCCCCTTTTGCCTTCAGAACTACCTTTGCTTATATTCAAAACAATGCTGGAAACTGAGATTTTGATCTATTGATTGTCATCAGAAAGGGGCTCTACTCGATTTACATCCAAGTGCAGCGTTTAGACAATGCTCATTTGGTAGTAAAGGGTCCAAAGCATGCTAGCAAAATATCCCACACACCATTATATCACCAGCAGCAGGTTAAACCGTTTAACTTGGCAGGATCGGGCCTTGCTTTCATGTTGTTTGTCCTAAATTCTGCCCCTACCATCTGAACGTTGCAGGAGAATTCAAGAAGGAGACCTTTTCCCAATCTTTTATTGTCCAGTGTTGGTGAGTCTAGACGAACTGTAGCCTCACTTTCCGGTTATTGGCTGACAGGAGTAGCACCCGGTGTCGGCTCTTCTGTATACCTTGGTTTTAACGAGTGGCTGTTTGAGTTATTGTTGCCTTCTTTCAGCTTGAACCAGTCTGACCATTCTCTTCTGACCTCTGGCATCAACAAGGTATTTTCCTCCACTGCCACTTGCTGGATTTTTTATTTTTTTTTAAGCATTCTCTGTAAACCCTAGAGATAGTTGTGTGCG
The DNA here is from genome assembly GCA_032361145.1 of Enteromius fasciolatus. Classification (NCBI taxonomy): domain Eukaryota; kingdom Metazoa; phylum Chordata; class Actinopteri; order Cypriniformes; family Cyprinidae; genus Enteromius; species Enteromius fasciolatus. The sequence goes on along the minus strand of JAUMHR010077370.1, from coordinate 2,635 downwards.
AAAAAAAGTAGATCAGCAGTTTCAGAAATACTCAGACCAGCCCGCCTGGCTCCGGCAACCATGTTCAATGTCATTTAAATTACCTTTCTTCCCCCTTTTTTGCATTCTATCCATTTGTGCTGCAGTATTTTTCTTTTTTTTGGAAACTGATACATTTTTCCCAAAGACTTTGATGAATAGAAAATTACAAGCTAAAATACAAGTATGTGAATATGATAGTCATGATACCATGACTATGATTACCATATTTTCTGTTCCTATCAGATGGTAATACCAGGGTATTTTGATATATACTGTGGTCATCATATTTATATGTTGTCCTTACTTTAATGTTTATAGAGCTATTTTTATGAATTATAATGAGATCATGTTTGACATCATGTTTGTGCTTTCTTCAAGTCATATGAGAAATGTATCAAGGCTCAATAGCTTTAAAAGCCCTCTAAAAAGTTGACTGACGCACACCGGTGCTCTGGAAAACAGTGTCTTTCAGTTGCAGTGAGAGAACAAATCCCCAGAGCAAATCTAAACACTAGTTCACAAATAATGAGACCTGCCTTACAGACAGAGTTTTCTGTGCTCAAGCACTCCCAGACATTTCGGATTTGAGACTGAGCTCTTCCCAACATCTTTTCTAAAAGCCACCTAGTCATGGTGGCCGAGAGCTCTGGCAGGAGATCAATGCGAAACTCTGCACCCCTTTCACAGCCTTTTCGGCCGTGTGACAGAATGAAATGAAAGTGTGGAAGCATTTCAGCACAACTGATTTATTACTTTATGACAGAGGACTGGTCTGAGAGCTGTGGTCACCGGTGCTGCAGCGAGACCGAGTCATTGATCTGACCTTAGAACGGAGATCACAGTGATCCTGAGACATTCATGAAACTATGTGGATGCTGGAGCTGCGTGGTTATTAAGGCCCGGTCACATCAAGCACAACAACTATAAAGATAACAATATATATAGTTCAAAAAAGTCATAGCAGAGTTCACACTACAACTATAGTATAACGTTACAGGCACAGAAAAACGGTTGGAGTCACTTTCAGAACTAATTCTTTTTCCCAGCTAATGAATGATACAAATGTCGGCAGCCAATAAGAATCAGTCCTGCTGTAACGCACTTGAGAATTTAAAGTGACAGATGCATATGCGTTTAGAATAAAAAGATAATATCGTTTAATGGTGTTTTCATATAGTACTCTCAATTTCCCAAAGGTACAGGTTATTGTACAAAAGAATATCCAGTCTAGGTCTATTTATAGGGTAAATAAGTTATGATAAGAAATAAGAAAAAAAAGAAATAAGTAAAAAAAAAAAAAAAAAAGGTTTACTTCGTTATTGGATAGGCTGTAACACATTAATGTTTTATGCTTTGTTTATACATTCATGGTTGAAATGATATAAATCAGTTTATAAACCAGACATTAATTTGTACTTTATTTTTCAAAGAAGAGTTGTCCTGTAAATATTTTATATTTGATATTTTGTTCACTACTGCTAAAATATTGATAGTTTAGATATAGGTAATTTTCATTGCAGAGTGTGATGTTAGTTTAGATGGTACTACAATCTGTGGTCTCCCCAATTTACTAGGATGCTAACATTTAGAAAAAGGGTCAATAGACTGGTCCTGGAGGACCTGGAGTTTAGCTTGAACTTGCCTCGACACACCTGCCTGGACGTTTCAAGTATAGAGGGTTTACACATGATGCCAGATGGAGTGACCATAGTTCCACCCACTGGATGGCAAAAAGACTGAATGGCATATATGACAGAACACACAAAACACATCTAAAACGAGAAAGAGATCGACTGTACAAACAGGTTTGACAAGAAATCTGAGGTATATTTTTACAGACAGCTGAAAGCTACAGAAAAGAGAAGCAAATGGAACCCTGCAATTCAAAGAAACACATTGATATGCAGTTATTATTTTATGTCAATATGTTGAATATATTATATTCTAAAACTAGATGGCTTTAAATAAACACTGATAAAAGCTATAAACAATTTTAGGCTTTACAATATGACGATTTATATATGACATGATGTAAGTAATCACCTGGATTTAGACCAACCTATTTTGTATTTACACACTACACGGCACATTTGCTTTATGTATTACCCCAGCATCTAAATCAGGCACATATAAATGTCAGGAAACATGATTCCTTGCTGCATGTCAATATCCATGCGCCACTGGATATTTGGCAAGTGCTAAGGAACACTAGAGTCCAGCCACCTTTAGTTTAAAATGATAATCCTTTGTTTTACTTGTGTTTTGGCAGATTCTCTATTAAACCTAGTCATGCAGCAGCTTTCGCCACTCAGTCCAGCTGAGGTAGTGTTCCATTGGGAAAGTGACGTCAATGCCTACCATTCCTTGCAAGACCTTGATTAGCTTAATTAGGGTTGGGGCTAAAGTCTGCAAGACACCAGCCCTCCAGGATCAAGTTTGGTGACCCCTGATTTATTGATATATTTTTAATTGGGGAGTATAAAGACATCTTATAAAACAACACGGTCTCACTCCAACTCGTCACAATTTGACGCTTGGTCAGGACCCTTTTGCGGCGTATTTCAATCCTCAAGGTACCCCTTTTCAGGCACATTTCGACGTGAGGGGTCCTCTG
>JAUMHR010077124.1:1877-15737 GCA_032361145.1 Enteromius fasciolatus | reverse complement strand
ATCTTTACTTAATATCCTGATGATTTTTGACATAAATCCTTTAGATCATTTTGACCCGTACTAATATATTTTGCTACAAATAAACCTGTGACTAGTGTTACGGTCACAAATTAAGATATCGATTAAAGAACCTGATGCAATCTGAGAGCTTTGGACAGCTATGCAACTGAAACATATAGGCCCAGAAACACAGTAAGGACAACGTTAAAACAGTCCAAGTGACATCAGGGGGTCGATACTTGAATATAGAATACTTTTGAGCCTGAAGAAACAAAAGACACGCCGCCACAAGACATGAGGGTGAGTAATAAACAACAGAATTGTAATTTTTGAGGGAACTACCCCTTTAAATCTGCATTAATCTGCGATGCTGAATCATGTGTAACAGGGTTCATTTCCTCCCTGTTGACTTGACTCTCTTCTTGTCAAACAGAAACAAGTGTCGCACTGACATAGCGTTTCGGTTGTGTTCGTGTTCCTCAGCTGACGTCCATGGGTCGTCCTGGATGAACAGAACAATAGCTCGAGTGACGGAGGGAAATCAGACGACTGTCAATGCCACACGGGGAGGAAGCGGCCTCTATACGGCCCTGTTTGGCTCCATGTCACGGCTGTTTGACTCAGACTGAGGTGGATATGGTAATGTTTGTTGAGTCGGGTGCGTTCGTGTTTATTTCTATCTTAACAAGCTGCGAGAGGGAGTACGAGAGCGTGTTGGTGTAACTTTTGGCAGCGGTGGTGTGAGATGGGGGTTGGCTGACAGGGTTTCCCACTAGAGGCTTTCAGGTCTCTTTACACTGGCTTCTGAGGACTTTTCATGTTCTTATGGAAAATATCCCTTTGAAATCCCTGCGCTGCACATTTTAATCTCATTTGTGGGGGAGAGTGATGCTGAGACAGGCCTGGGGAGAGCACGAGCGATTCTCTAGCTCTCGCGCTCCCTCCTTTTTCTTAGCATAATTTCATTCGTCAGAAGAATCCCTAGGCTGACGTCGCTGGAGTGATTTAATTGATTTTAATCATCCACCTGAGAGAGGGAATTTGCGCCCTCTGTCCTGGAAGATAATGCCGGCGTCTTGGAGGATATCTCACTCCTCGTTAATGCTCTGCCATCTCCTGTCACGTTATGAAAGGAAACTTTTGGAAATCACAGCTAGGCATTTGCATAACTAATTGCTGCGATGTGTGCCGTTTCCCCTCACGGCAGATCGCTTGATTTTGTCAAACTCTGTTTGGATGCAGTTTAGTGTGAATTAGTTTGAGCTTTGTGCAGTAGCTTCAGAATGTACTGTACTGACTAAAGGCCAATGCAACCATGATTGGTTAAGATTGGTCTGGTAAGTCCTAGTGGTTATGTATCCCAACTACACCATTTGTAGCATATTTCTCCACTGATCACCATTCAAAAGTGTCTTTGTTATCAACTTCAGTTAGTCAATATAGTTAGGGTATTGACTAATGGTAAATAGGTGATTGAGTGCTGGCTAACCTTGCCATAAGTCCATTTGCAAAACAAGTAAATAAAATAAATAATAATAATAATAAAAAAGTTTAGTAAATAAAACAAAATACAATAAAAAATTATATAAAATTATTGGATGCCACAGCAATGAAATACTTTGCAAATTAAATGAGCAAAACAACAAAATAAAAAATATATGTACTATGCAAACTAAATGAACTACATAAAATTGCATTAACTAAAATAAAATAAAATACAACATATGTTGTAAATATGTAATACAACATATTTATTATACTTTGCAAACCAACTGAATAAAACAAAACAAATAATATCCTAAAAATTAGGCATTAGATTAAATATTAAATATAAAACAAATACATGTAATACCATTTTTTTTACTTTGCAAACCAAATAAATAAAATAAAGTAAAAACACGTTTATAACACGAGTATAAAATTAAATATAAACCACATTAATACAGGATGTAGCTGATGGTTTATTTTACTTCGCAAAACAAATAAATTAATCAGATTAATAAAATATCAGAAATTTTACTTAAAGTTAATTTAATAAATATGATGTTATTATTATGATTTGGGTATATTTTAAGGTTAACATCATCATATCGAGTGTAATAGGAAATGCACAGTAATAATACACATTGTAATATGCTATTATAAAGATTTCCTTTTTATTTAAACTGAGCACAAAACCCATAATTAGTGCCGCCTCACCTCTTCACCTGTGAGACAATCGCTCTCTGTAGATTTGGTCAGACAGTATCATGCCCCCTGTAATGAGCAGACGTCTGGTGAAGTCTGGTGTCTATCAAAGCCACTGATAATAACTAATGCATAGAATTGATTTGAAAGTTCACTACAGATCCACAAATTCCCTCGTGCCGGTTCACATGCTTTCACACTGACGCTGCCGAGACCTTCCCTTCCTCTCACAGTTTCACCTTCTTCTGAGACATCTGGAAAGAATGTATTGTCCATTGATGATTCATATAAAATATTCTATATTTTTACTCCAGGAGAGAAGCACAGAAAGGTATATATCTGTAGTAAAAAGGGACTACAATCAATAAAATGCTCCATTTGGACTTTATATATTTAATCATTGATGAATGATTGAAACCTGTCAAGATCGTGCCCAGGTCATATTTCACCTCAAAATAAAATACAGAATTTGGAAATCAAGTATTTATACGGTAATTGTAGCATTACAGTACTGCATTTGGTTAAATGTATTTACATTATTATTATTATTTAATGTTTGTGTTTTTTATGCATTGATATATTTATTTTTTCGTTGGTGGATAAAAAAGTGATTTATGATTTACTCTGAAACAATTTTCACTTTTCATTCAAACTGATTTTAAAAAGGCAATACAAAGATTTCAACAAAAGATAAACTGAAATGACTTATTTATGTGATAATTGGAAGCTAAGATCATTGTGAATTTAACTACAAAAGGCTCACACGACTGTAACAAATACAGATTGATATTCCTTTTAAATAGTTTTGTCAAACAGTTTATACCCAAAAGGTCTTTTTTTTTAAGACCACAAAACCATTCTCTTTTAAAACCAATCTTTGGCCTAAAATGTCTCTTCTCGCTGAAATGATTTGCCCCTATTTGCATGAGCCATCTTATGAGCTTAGAAAGTTATTAATAATTTCTCGATGATTCCAATACATATAATTAAAGATGAAGTTTGTTTACATTCATACATTATAAATGTGTTTCAGCTACTGTAAATCCTATAATGGTCTTCAGCTTTAAGGATATGACATGCTTAAATTAAATATAAATATTTTTTTTGACAAATAATTATACACATTTGAGATTAAAAACGCATAGTCGCATTCAAATCAAATAATCAAATGAGATATCTGAGGTTGAAATCAATGGTTTTCTCCTCTAATATCAGCCATGCGCGCAGACGGCTACGTGCCTCAATAAACACCAAAATTATTCTGACGTTCCTGATCGCTTAAGGGTGAATGTTCGCAAAATGACGTGTTCCTCAGAAAGTTTCAATTTCCTTTCTCTTCTCCCTTTAGAGCTCCACTGCAATTTGTTTTATAAAGAAATCTGGAGGAAAAGCAAATGGAATGCAAAACCAAGCTGTAACAAGCCATTAGTTTGAAAATGGGATGGTGAATATTATAGTACACAAGAATAGCAAAACATGCTGGGGAGAAAAAAAACTGCCTGGGGAAGGAATTTAAATATGTAGTTTACTAATATTTAATTTATTGGCTTCGCAAGGGAAACAAGCATTTAACAGCCGCATTTTTAGATCAGAAACTGAAAAATACAGTGATTAATGTTTCCTCAGACTGACCGCAAACTATTTCGAGTGCTCTTCCCAGAGAAAATACTCAGACTTTCCTTTGACCTTCTTGTTGTGCAACTGCATTTCATTTTAAAGGGTTAGTCCACTCCAAAATGAAATTCTGCCATTAATTACACACGCTCATGCCATTCCAAACCCGTAAGACCTTTGTTCATCTTTGGAAGACAGATACAGATGTGTTTGATTAAATCAGAGAGCTATCCATAGACAGCAACACTGAAATGTCCCCAGATCCTGTAAACAGCCCATGTGACATCAGTGGCTCAACTTCAGCTTTGCGACGCTAGGAGAATACCTTTTTTTTTGCACAAAAAAAAAATTATAATTTTTTTTATGATAATTTGCTCAAGCATTCTTCTTGTGGATACTATGACTTTTTTTTTTTTTTTTTTTTTTTTGCAAAAAAAAAAGTATTCTCCCAGCGTCGCGAAACTGAAGTTGAGCCACTGACGTCATATGGACGTTTTTACCATGTTTCAGTGTTGCTGCTATGGAGGGTCAGGCTCTTTGATATCATCAAATATATCTTAATCTGTGTTTGGAAAGACATGAGGGTGACTGACGGGAATCTTCATTTTGGGGTGAACTAAACCTTTAAACAGAAAACATCAAGCCTCTTTTCATCAAGACTTCTTTCTTCAGCTCCATTCTGCTGTCATGCTGTTTAATGCAGGCTCAGGCTTAATAAAAAGCATTCATTTTACCGCGCTAAATGCACCTCCAGTGGTCTTCCAGTTTAAAGACCTGAAATGGATGCTCACCTGGGTTAAATTTACTTTCCTTCACATGCTCACCGCTCTATCTGTGGTGATATTCTCACTGTACACCACGGTACCCAGCTGTTTAACTGCCTTTGCTTTAGATCTATCAGATCCATCTATCTGGAGGAAACGTCTTAGAAACACTAACTTTGCATTATGCATCTGCACTGGGGAAAGAGTGGCCCTCTTGCCCTGAAGATCTCTACCATCTCTCTCTCCCTCTTTCTTCATACTGGTCATCTCGCTTCACGCTGCTTCCCATTAGACCGAATTAGCTTTGTAAATACTTTTTTTATTCTCTCGTATGAAAATATGCTGGTGCGTGTTACTCGCCGTGCTGAGTAAACAGCAAATGTTGCTTTGTTTTGATTTTCTAGAGCAATCTTAATTGCAAAAACACAATCAGCTGTTTGTAGAGAGGGTGTTTAATCTTTGAGTTTAATGATTTGAGGGAGTGCACGCCAGAAGAATCATTTTATTGCTTCCCAAAGGGCTTTTCTTTTTCCCTCTCCTTTTTTCCCCTTCTCTCCAACTCTTTTACAAGGTAGGTAGCAACATATACTGCAATTTCTAAGGGGCTGTTAACACAGGATGAGTTGTTGCGTTAATAAAACAGAAATGCACATATTGTATATTGTATACAGTTTTCCCAGAATATCAGAATTAAAAAAAGGCCAGAAATATATATAATAAATAAACTATAATGGAGATATTAATTATAGAAATATAAAATACATATCAACGTTTAAAATTAGTTTTCTTACATTTATTTTCCTTTTTATTATTTATTGTATTATTTGTATTATTTTACATTCAGTGGCAGAAACGGGCTTCTATGCTGTCAAAGCAGAAAAAATATTAATGAAAGCAATTTAAAGTTAACATTAAATTACAGACTATTTTACTCAAAAGGCAGAAAAGTGATACAACGTTTGAAGTGCTTCTAAAAACTGGTAAACGATAATGAACTATAATCAAATAAAATATTTGCTACTTAATGTTATTTGCAAATAAACGGATATTTTATGTATACCTTTTATATATAATTGTATACTTTCTATATATCATATATAATAATATGGATGGATGGATGGATAGATATGAATACTCTTCTCTATAGTATAGAGTATATAATATTATTCATGCTGACAGACGAGCATGTTAACCAGCTGACATTCGCTCTACAGAAGATCTGAATTCTTTGTGAAATCTACCCCAGCCTTTCTCTGTTTTTTTAACATCTAGCTGCATGCAGGAGGCGAACGGATGAGATATGAACATGGTTTCATAAGGACTTCACCCGAGCACCGATGTGAATTTCTCATCCCAGCTGCAGGGGAAATGACATCAGCTCACGGAGCGCCTGGGGAAAGAGGAGCGCTAGAGCTCAACGTGAGCGTGTTTGAGAGAGAGCCACTCATCTACAACTCCACAGCGATGGAGATGTCCTCTCTCCAGTGAAATATACTCTACTGCTCATTCCTGCAAGACATACTTGCACCATTCTCCTGAAATGCTTGATTTTTACAGATAAAAAAAAAAGTCTAGGTGTCAGAAAAGGTCTATTAATGTCTATGTTCATGTCTATGAGCTGTAAAAAAAGTATTAAGACAAGGGCTGTTTCTAACATACAGTATTTTACTGTATACTGCACTTTCAATACTGACATGAAATGGCACGGCATAAAATATCTGACCTGTTACACATCCAACAAAACATTGTTTTGCCATAATTCAATTAATTTACCTTGCCGTATATCAAATGAATCAGAATTAATTAGAGCTTATTGCTGACAGTACCATTTCAACTCTTATTTTACCAAATATTTTAAATAAATAAAAAAAACAGAGGGTTAATTGTTAACTAACACTCATTAAAATAAAGCTAAAATGCAATAAATTAGACAGAAATAAATGAAAGATGAAAAACTGAAATGTTGACATGGCAACTAAATGAAATGAAACAAGTTTAATCTCAAGTACTAACATTAGACATTAACATTAGTGAGCAATAATAAAATGAACATTGTTACTCAAAATAAAATGATATATATATTTGTGTGTTTATTTCAGCTACTTGTGAAGGCAACATTTAAATAAATAACATAATTAATAATAATAATAATAACATAAAAACAATTATATATACATGTATAAAATCCAAAACTACTTAAAATAATATCTCTCTCAATGACAAAAGTGTGTCAAATTGCATATAACAAAATGTATTGAAATGAAAAGTGATATTCAAATGAAAACATAAAATCTAATTAATGGTATAAAAATAATGCTGAAATAAAAAATAAAATCTAACGGACTACCGTATGTCCTTACTGCATGTAGCAACATGCTACTAGAAACAATAGTCAGTTGATGAGTATGCATTAAATTCTCAACATTTCCACAAGAGGCACTATAATGCATATTAATAACATTTCTTCCTCTATGGCCAGTTTCCCTTCCAGATCAATTGCTGTTCTAAAGGATCAACAGTTTGAAGAGCTGAATAAAAACCGCACAGGCTTGCATTGGACAGGTTTTTACAGTTGCATACATACCACTAGTTCTCTCTAAACCTCCTCACTGCGCAAAAATCCCACATGCATGTTAAACTGTGCGGCACCGGGCCTTGTTTAATTCAGCGAATTCAAATTCTGATCACTCTCGCCGTCTCTCCTACACAGCTACTTTTACAGAGCTTCATTAATCTTGGTTGAATACAATGACATACATCTTTAATGTGCTTGCTGTCAAGTCACATTTCAGTTAGAGCGCAGCAAAGTGAATGACAGCAAGCAATATTAATAAATTTAACATGGACTGTATAAATTTTTAACAGAACAAGAATGGGAGGCCGGGCTCATCCACCCCTCCTTCCCTCCCTCCCTGTGTTTTCAAACCGGCGGATTTTACGGCGAACGGGACGGGCGCGCTTTCTCAAAGTTGAGGCCCTCAGTATAAATAGATTTACATGTCATTAATAAGTAAATTAGGAAAACGCCTTTCAAGTGAAGACAAGTACATAAGCATAATCTCCATATTAAAGGAGTATCCTTTGAAAAGCCACAGAGGAATTTGAGGAGTCAGGCGATATGTCATGCCGCTCTCGTCTGCTTTCTCTACACCTTTAATTACGGAGGAGTTTGATTATGGATCCGGCGTCTCTCCACCAGCGAGGTGCCAGAAAACGAGCTGCATGCAGAGCCACCTATGATCATTTCCTACACGCCGAGGCCTGCTTTTTCCGAGTTGAATTAGTGACAGCTCTCCTCGTTTCTTACTGCAGTAATAATATTAAAATATTAAGATTAATTCCATCAAAGCTCACTCAGAGAGAGAGAGAGAGAGAGAGGGGAAAAAAAGGACGAATCCAAAAATGACTATTTCAAATTAAAAAAAATTACTGCTGTGATTTTTGGCTTTCCCTCCAGGTCCCAGCAGAGATAATTTGCTGTACGTTTAAACCCGATGAGAACCCTGTCTGTCTGTGTTAAATAAGAAAGTTACGCTTGATATGAGACATGTTTTCGCAGTAGCTTTAGCGATTATAGGAAATCATATGCAAAGCCGGAGTCCTGATCCGAAGTTAATTTATAATTGTGTAGAAGTTATTAATTAGCCGACGTGTTATTAGAAGAGCATACACTACAAAGGATTTATTTTACGCACAACAACGCGAGATGGAAGCACTTCCGTAGTCCCTTTTTTCTCCCTCGCTCTCTTTTCCCTCTCTCCCAGGATGTTTATTTATTTATTTATTTGGATAAAACCTTTCAAGAGGAACACAAGTTTGAACCCCTGCCAGGATAGGTGTTGGTTTCGACTGTTGTTTTTCGAAAAGGACGCCTGTGTTTGTTAATGGCAGAAATACGATTGCATGTAGAGAATGATCTGCGATGCGTTTAAAAACCCCCAAATCTAGACGTGTAATCCGTGTGACCCAAATATCCGAAGTCTGTCTCACCCTCCAGTGAATGCCACATTGAAACACCCTGGAAATACCATATTGGATCCAATTTTCCATCACAGGCTGGCTGCCAAACTAATTAATTTAGTGTGGAATGGGCAGTTAGCTCGCACTGTGCCGACAGCAGAACACATAAATAAAGATCATGACGATAGCACGTATCCCGATGAGCAGATTGGACACATATGCACACTTACTGTCAATCAAAGTTACGTCCGTGATGGGCTGCCTGCCTCTCCGCAATATGGTGCAGTTAGTGGCGCATGCTGCGGAGGTAGAGGCAGATATTCAGCACGAGCGAGTCGCATTTGCCTGATGCACGCATGATGGCATCGCTAAAGAATACGGTGATGAATTAGCGTCAGCTGCTCGGCTGCTAAAAGAAGTGGCAAGCAGGAAGCGGTTTTAAAGGGAGAGCTTTGCAAGATGCGCGGAAAATGAATGACACCGATATCTTATTTTATAATGAAGCATTTTCATATCTGGCACAAATATCTCAAATACAGTGACTGGAAGATGTCTCAGACTGCAACTAAAATACTACAAGGTGTCATTAATATAAACCCATTTGTATTACTGAGTTAAAGACAGCGGCGAACGGTAACAATTTTTTGACTCGTTTTGAACAATCCCAATGCACCAGTTCACTAAAACGAATCAGGTAGACTTTGTGCAACAATGTTGCATTTTGTGCTCATTGAAATGCTAAACACACCGAAATGAAAAAGTAGAATTTAACTGAAAAAAGCTTGGAAACTATGACTCAAATGATTCAGTGAATCATTTTCAAAATGAACCAATACATTAAAAATGAATCAGATTTTCTAAGGCCACATTTAGCATTTTATGCTTTTTGAAAATCTACAAAAAAAAACAAATATATATATATATATATATATATATATGCTATAAAATTTATATTTATATAAAATAAACATCACATACATTGAATGTATTTTTTTTACATAGAAAATAATCCAATAATCTTCCTTTATAGGAAGTAATAGTTTTTTAGTGTACCTTTCACAATACTGTCACGATACTGAAACACTATCAATACTGTTAGTAATAAGAACATAATGTTATTTTTGTACATATTAATGTACTGTACTTGTACTTGATGTTTTTTTTTAAATCTGTTATGCTCAAAATAACAATATTAGTCAAACAACCACCACTGCGGTTCACATTGTGCCAGTTTACCATAGACTGATGTTCATCTGGTATTAAAACGGTCTGAGGTTCACGTTCAAATGTCTGATTCTGGTCAGTACACATATCTGTGTACTGTGGCTTAAATTATTGTGGAGTGGTCCGTGTACCAGAAAAACACTTTGGATATGCTCAAAAGGAGCTCCATCTCAAAGGAAGTGCATCCTCAAAGAAATGGAGTATATCTGAAATTCTTTTTAATGTCTGGATAGGCGGCAGAGTGAAGCCACGGCCTACTGGTGACTCTACCATTAACGAATGGCCTAGATTCATACGACCCCGTCTCTCTCTCTCTCTCTATCTCACGTTCACTGATGCAACACATCTGCTTATTAGAGGTGCAAAACTATAAAACTACACACAATATACAATATATGGGTCATTCAGAACCTTCAAAAATAAGGCAATTTAAAACTTACACTTTATTTTGAAGGAAGCAATAAAACAAAAAAAGGATATACTTTGAAAAATGTGCTGGGGTCAAGCTTAGACACTTAAAAATATGTAGTAGAATGGAAATAAATAGATAGTAAATCATTTAGATTTTTATTATTAATTATTTTATTTTATACTCAGCTGTTATTCTTTCATTAAAATAAATTCCCTATAAATTATTATGAAAAGCTATGTGAAAATATTATTTGTCAGGCAATTATTTTTAAATTATTCTCATTTATTTTTTGAGAATTAAATAAAAAAAAATAATAAATTCAAAACATCAAAAAAGCATGTTTTGTTTTAAACATTTTTTGGTGAAAAGAAATATATATGTTATTTTAAAATAAGTAATATTATTAATGTTAAAATATTACTTAATAAAGTGGAAAAACAAATGTAGAAAGAATTTCCACTCAAAAAAAGTTAAATACAAAACAAACAAAAAATGTAAATTAACTAAAGCAGAAAAACTGCAATTATAATTCCTTGTATTTCATACCCTAATAATATTCAATACCATTTAAATGTATTTTTTTACAGTACATGTAGTTTTGGTTTAATTTTCTGTCATTCAAAAGTGTAAATAGAATATTTTCTGATGCATGAAGGATTAACCTCTATAGCATATCATAAAATAATACGGGTCAAGGGTTTGTATGGGTCAGCGTTTGATCATTATCAGTGAAAATATCTGCTGCTTGACAGTTTTAACCCTGCACACATCATCTGACATATCGGTCCACCCTATGACACGAGTTTGACACATTGCCAAAGACTTACAAAGTCTACACTTCTAATTGCAGACAAAACTAGGACAGCAATCCACCGCGTAGTTCACAGCCCTGGAGCCAAACGGGCCGCTCTCTGAAATGAGTTTCTGTTAGCGTTAGCACAGAGCGCTAAACCCGTGACCTTTCCAGCCACAGCCAAGCGACTCCCGGCGTCCAACTTCTCTCTGTTCCCTCCCTCCCATTAGCTCCCTTTGCTCTCCGGGCTACAGCAGTTTATCAGCCAGCCAGATAAAATTGGTATTGGGATAAAGCTCACAATCTCCTCGCGTAATCCTATTTTTCCAGCGCTACCATGTATAATGGGCTGATAGACTGGAACTCGCCAATGAGGAAATCTGAACCTGACAAGGGAGAGACGCAGACAGGAAACGCCTCGCAGGCTTGTTTGAAGTCTTATTTTGAGGTGTCAGAAAATGATCCATGACACGAAGCTTCATAATGTGAAGAAAATTGTTTTTCACAGATGGAATGGAGTGCTTTTGGACGCTTACCAAAGCATTGTTTCAGATGAAATGTAATATTTACAGACCCCGCCCCCCCTATAAAAGAAGAATAAATGAACAAAGTGATGCGATAAACATGAATAATCACCCTGGAATAACAATGATTCAATAAATTAGCGCTTTGTGGCTTTCCAGTTTAAAGCATGTTCAGTCTTATTTACCGCACAGCAAAAATGCCATTTTCTTTTTCTGTATTTTGTATTGTGTGTGTTTGTTAGTTGTTTTTTTTTTAGTAGCACTTTACAATAAGATCACATTAATAAACATGAACTAATAAAAAAAAAAAACTTTTACTTAATCCATTTCCAATAAAAATGCTGTTAATTTTGACAGTGCTATCTACTGTATGTGAAATAATTATGAAATGTTACCATGTTGTTATCATATTGGAGTTAAGGCAAAAAACAGAAAATAATAATGAAAAAAATAAAATAAAATATATATAAATATATATATATATATTTCAAACAATTTCGCATACGTTTATTTTAATTTATTTCTAAAATTGTAATGTGAATTTTAATAATTATAAAATATTTTCCAAATTAGTAAGAATAAAAAAAACTGGCAGATGAGTGACAGTATAACTAATTATTTCCAGAAAAACTAAATTTTCTAATACAAATTAAGTGATTTTTTATCATTAAAAAAACGCACAATTTATTTAAAAAAATAAAAAGTGAAAAAAAAGTGAATTTTTAATAATAAAATAACAATAAAAAAAATGTATGAATGTTTAAGAATAAAATAATTGTAAAGAGTGTTAATTGAGGAAGAAAATAAACGTATTAAAACAAATTCTCTGAAAAAGAGTTTATTATTTTTTAAAATAATTGTGCTTAAATTGATGTAAATATAAATGCATTTATACAATTATAAAAGTGATTCATATTGTTTAGGAAATATATAGGTGTTGTTTCTAAAAACCAGTGCAAAAATACTAATTAAGCAGAAGATTCTTCCTGGGTATGAACATACTACATGGGAAAAAAAAATCTTTCTCAAGTCAACAGTAAATTTCATAGGAAACTTTGCATGGGTCAAAAATAGGGTTTTATTGAGTTTGGAGCCCATGGTCATTAGTCTCACTTTTCTGTCTGCTTCTGCGGTCTCAGGTGGCACATGCACCTCTTCGCCTCACCCATCTCTTAAAAACATGTCGGACCGTGCTCACAGAGGGATGGCAAAGGCATGTTTCACTGTCACCAAATCCCCTGTAAATAACCTCAACGGGAGCCAATGAATGTCAGCGGCCCTCTCAAGAGATGACACAATAGCAGCGAGTCCCAATAAACTTCAGCTGAGCTTCTGAGGGGCTGGTGGGCCGAACACCGCTTTGGAAACAAGAGGAAATCATCGCTTCCCTTCCCCTCTGCAGATCAACATCTATTTAAAGATTTCTCACACTGCTTGAGTCATGACGAATGTTGTTTGGTAACAATACGACGTTCATTCATCATGAGATGATGAGGCATGAGAGCGAGAGCAGAGGTGCAGACGTGTCAGGTGCCTTTCTGCTCGCCGCTATTGTTTGGCTTTAATTCATGTCAGGCGGAGAGAAAAAACACTTTTAAGTTCCTTTATGCCAAATTAAGCACTTCTAAATAGGCCGTTCTGGGGGCCATTAGTTCTGTTAAGCACACCAGCAATCAAAGCTAGTTTTTGCTCTTCTGTCACTGACGGAGCTGGAATCCATAATGACACGTAAATGTTGTGTGTCTTTATTCCATTCCTCACATACCCAGAGTCTCACACGCATAGCGTTCCAGGAAAAGATAAATTATGTCAAGTGGGCTTAAACACACTCATTAGTCATGTTAATACGCAATGACATCATGCCATTATGATGTCAGGGGAAATGTGGAAAGCTCAGTTTCGGCAGTTCTGCGAATAAAGGTTCTAGTCTATTTATTAGGTTTTTTCCTACTAAATGGAAAGTTAACCTTAACATGAAAGTTTTGTCGTAATTTACGTACCCTCATTTCCTTCCAAACCTGTATGACTTACTTTCTTCTGTGACACAAAACAGAAGATCTTTTAAAGAACGATGGGGTTCAAACAACGTTGGGCCCTGATGACTTTATTGCCTATGGCCATTAAAGTGTGCAGAAGAAAGTCAGTCAAACTCATCCAGATTCGGAGCAACGAGAAGGTGTGACAGAATCCTTTTCATTTTGTGCAACTAACATAAACGATACCTCAAATCACGCATTCGGTTTAGAAGAAGTGCTATCTGTTTTCTAATCTAGAAAATGTCAAATTAAAGTTTACTTTCGGTAGTCATTAAAATGGATGAAAAACGTACGCTGCTTTAACAATTAAGGTCACATCTAGGAACTAGAATATTATAGAGACTTA
>JAUMHR010075623.1:0-15896 GCA_032361145.1 Enteromius fasciolatus | reverse complement strand
TTTATTTTTTTATTATTTTAATTTCAATGTAAAATATTATAACAGTTTAAAATAGCTGTTTATATATATATATATATATATATATATATATAATTTTTTTAAATTTGTTTATTTCAATGCTGTATTTTTTAGCAGCTGTCAATCAAGTGTTAAATGTCACATGATCTTTCAGCAATCTTATATGCTATGCTAAAAACATTTCTTATCAATGTTGAAACCAGTTGTGCTTCATATTTTTGTGGATATCATGATGCATTTTTTTTTTAAATGTATTTTTTATTTGTTTTTTTTGAAAGGGACAATACACATTAATTAACATAAGTGAACAAGTCTTAGTATGCAAATACACCAGATTTCGATTTATTTCGTCTGCAGTCCCTGGCAGGTTGATGTTAAAAAAGCAAATTCCGCAAGTACACAAAAAAGAACAAACATGTTCTAGAAAATTCACAACCAAAAAGAGAGCGAGGGCAAAAAAGAGAGACTAAATAGATAAACAAAACAAAAATTAAAACCAGAGGAAATGCTACTTCAAATCATGTGATGGTACTTTAAATAGTAACGTCAAGAGAACCGTGTTTTTTTCAATAACGTTTCTAGATTTGACCTATGATCAAATTAATGCATCCTTTATGATTAAGTTTAATTTATTTAAAGAAAATCTTACCAACTCCAAGCCTTCAAACGGTTAAGTGTGTAAAGTTTAGCTCTTGGTTTTAGATTTGTGACTTGTAATGAAGTGTAATTATGTTTAATGCTAAAAACAAAGCAACTGTTACGTGGGGGGTCATGCGTGGTGGGAGTTATATAAATTAAGTAAAGTTACCAAGAAGAATAACATTAAATATATCAGTAAATTCAATATTCAGTAAAGCGATGACTGACAAAAGGGTAAAGTAAAGATTGTCAATCTGTCTCTATTTACATAGCCTGGTGAAAGATAGCCAATGAACAGAAGCAGTTTGAAAATCTAAAACAGTCCAACATGTGCTGCTGTGTGCAGATCAAAACTGAGACCGTTTGAATCCAGCATAGTTTCACTCTCAGAATAACACAGCTAAGTGTTGTGATACACTATGGGGAACCCATTTGGGGCAGAAGTTGGAGCAGACGCTCTTCTGAAAGCAGAAGGTGGTTGAGAAGATGACATAAGCCAAACTTCTTCCTTTGCTTTTTCGCATAAAGTAACCCCAATACTTAGTACCCATCACACCTTCATCATATGTTCACATCTGAACTGGAGTTTTATTCCTGTAAGTGACCTACAGTAGTCACACATGTCTTCCTCTAGTAAAAGGTCAGGCCAGAAAGAGGTGATGTTCCCCTTCTTACTTCTCTTTCATTTTTGTTATGAGATCTCCTGCAGTGCAAATACAGTCAAAGAATCTGTATTACCTTGACGCTCCTCAGCTCTAAACTAACAGTCTGAAATGTATTGTGTTACGCTTTTCACCTGCAGCTCTCTCTGGTATTATGTTCATTTTGAGATGGATGTGTTCTTAACGCTAGCGTTGCTTGGTCTTGTTGGTTTTAAGTGGGTTGTTTTAATTACATAAATTATAAATGTACTGATAATATGGGACACGTTGTTGTTCTTCATCTCGCTTTTGTGACGTACCTCTCTATATTTTTACAATGCAATCAACAATATAAAAATCATGTCCTTATTTACTTCCCATAGTTCTAAACCTGAATGACTTGAATGTCTCTATAAAGTGAAAGTGAATGATAAAACGGTTAATGCATTGAATGGAAAAGAGAGTCTCAGACATTCTGCTAAACATCTCCTTTTGTTTCCTCTTAAAGAAATAAAGACATACAGGTTTGGAATATAAAGGTGCGTAAATTTATTCTTTCGGGTGAACTATTGCTTTACGTCTTTGACTAGGTCACAAAAACTATATCATATAAAAAAACAGTTGTTGTTGTTTTGTTTTTTGTTCATTTTAACTGTGGTATGTACTATGAACACTACTGTTCAAAAGTTTGAGGTTAGTCGTTGAGCTTTTTTTGGGTGAGATATTACTGCATTGACTATGCAAGGATACAATTGATCAAAAGTGACAATAAAGACATTTAAAGCGTTTCAGAAGAACTTCTTTTGAGACTTGCATTCTTTAAATAGCCGTAAAAAATGTATCACGGGTTACACAAGAAAGTTAGTCGGCAGTACACGGTTGGGCGATGTCGACCAATTTGGCATTGTACGATGTCTAATGTGAAACATCGCGATGGACGATGGCATCGTCGTCATAGGCGGTGGGTGGGGCCGGGGGTTAGTTGTAACTAAAACACCAAGCCCCGCCCCACGACTGACAAAACAGTGTTTGCGCGAGCAGGTGAGAGAGGATTGAGCGAGGGTTTGATATGAGCTCCCGGCCTCGTTTCTGCGCGTGTACATCTGTTTTCCTCTCGCAGAAATGATTTACCACGCTCACCAGCATCAGTGGTGCGCTCGCTTATTAATGGCATAGATTTGCTGCCATAGATTAAGAGTGTTTTTCCTGCTGCGGCGGCGGGGCGGAAAGTTAAAATAAATAATAATTGAGCAGCAAATCAGCATGTTAGAATGATTATGTAACCGCTGAATTAACATAGAATTTAAATTGTAACAATGTTTCACAATGACACTATTTTACTGTATTTTGGATCAAATAAATGCAGCATTTCTTTCAGAAACATAAAAAAAAAATCGTATCCAGAAAATCGATTTTTGCTCTTAACTTTTGAACAGTTGAAATTAATGCTTTATTTATTTTCTTTTACGTTTGAATAAGCTCACATAATTCCTGGCATAAACAATAGTTTACTAGCAGCTGCCTAACGTCTCTTTTTCTTAATGGGTGTTTACGTGCTTGCTTGTGTGTGTGTGTGTGTGTATTGTCAGCAGTGACAGAGAGGGATGAGGCAGCACATGGAAAAGCCCCTTAAATATTCCTGGAAATCCCTGGAGAACTGCTCATTCTGGTCAGACACCAGTACATGGATTTTTATGTGTGCTCTGATTATTTCTTTTATTTGTTTGTGTAGTTGAACATTTTTCTTTCTCTGAGATTGTGGATTATTTCAGGGACAGTTTTATCCACACTTGTCGGTAGTTAGCTTTATTTTTGAACTCGTGAGACGAGAGATAGGGGAAGTACCTGCACCGTAAGTAAAACAGAAACAAAATCAGGGACGAGATCCACTGAACTTTCCAACAAAGCTAAGTGGGAATATTCACTTTGTTATCAAGAGTGACTAAAGTCATTTCATGAGTGACTCCAGACTTCCAGTCATAATGTCCAGTGAAGATAGAGCTGAAATCAGTTGAGTTAATTACAAAAGGTATGTTAAGCCATGGAGAGTGCTTGTGAAACACCCAACCATCAGTAAGGCTGTAACATGTCGGATACGTCAGATGGGATTTAACTTTTCTTGCTGCGAACGTGAATAATTTAATTGGGTGTGACTGTGTGTAAGCATCCAATATGGCTGTACAAACATGGTTCTCGTCTTTCTCCCAAAAGCCATTTATCTGGACAACAAACCATTAATCGGTAAAAAAAAAAATGTGTGCTTGTCCAAACATTTTTTAGGATGTTGCTTTTTAATTGTTGAAAATTTAGACAACACTGAGATAAAGATTATTTAAAATTATAACACTGTGATTTCGGAAAAACCATGCATGTGTGGATTTTTATTATTATTATTTTTAATAATTAATTAAATGAATTCTTAGTTTTTTAAACTGGATGGTTGAATAATATTTTAGGGTTTATCGTTGTAAATAAAATACAATATAGTCCCATATATGTTTATGTGTGTATATGTGTGTATATATATATATATATATATATAACTTTGGTCAAGGCGGCAGAATTTTAATCATTTGACAGCCCTAATAAATATATATATATATATATATATATATAATATTAGAGAGAGATGCTTTAATGACATAATTTATTTAATTATTAAATACTAAACACTTACTAAGTATATTTAAAAATATCTGTATAAATTGTATGTTTCCCAAAATATAGCTTATAGCAACAGCTTAATAGCAAGAAGTTATTTATAATTTTGTTCATATTTGTTGGATAATAATTGCAATTAAAAAAAATAAAACGTTGATTAATCTTACAGGTGAAGAAGAGCAGTAACTCACACTAACAGTTTTTTTTCAATGCAAATTAATGGGATTTTTCAGCCATTTTGTCACTCGCCAGGCATAAATCATCAAGCTGTTTGGTTGAAAAAGTAGTAGCACGCCTCTTTTTAACAAGCCTCACAATTTGAGTTACAGGTTTTGTCCGCAGTAGTCGGTGCGGGATATGTTACGTGCTGAAGTTTACTATTTGGTGTTAATAGTTTGTTCAGAATCGTAACTCGAATATGCGAACAATAACACTGTTTTGTTGTCAAGAGTTTTGGGTTGTCACTGTCAATGCTAGACCAAACCGTTTCAATGGATATCTGAGCTCTAATTTCCCAGTTAAAAATATTTCTTTGTGAGGTTTATCTACCTTCATAAACATGTACCATAAATAGCTATAATTTCAGTTTCCTTTTGTGTCGGAAAGTCTCTGTACTGGAGAAGAGGCATGTGCGGTGGGTACCAGTCACTCTTGTGGAATAACTGTGGTATCCTCTGCTTAAAGGAATTCTAACAGCGCTCAGCAATCGAGCCGGGACCTTCCTGCATGTGTGGTTGTTGTGTAGCTGGCTCATAGGGGAGATATTATTAGAGCTAGAGAGCTATGCCTGTTATGAAGGGATTTCCCAGTCTGAGAGCTGCCGGTCAGGAGCTGTTGATGTGGCAATTTAAGCACAATGTTGAAGCGTCGCCTCGGTGGCAAGTATTAGAATATGAAAATGTTAGAGGAGATGACTAACTTCCATCTGTCTGGCCTCAGCTCGAGATGTGAGAGAGGCAGAAGGAAAGCAGTTGTGATGTCAGACGGTATTTAAGAGGTTAATAGGTCTGACAAAGACTTCGTCACTTACTCGCAGTCAAGATGATTCAGTCGTGGCTTACTTTGCTGTCATGTTTTTCGTAAGCAATTGTGGAATGAAAATGCTGACATTATTTTATAATAATTTGGTTTCGTGTCTCAGAAATAATGCTTTTGTATAGGTGGATTTAGATCACATTTTTATAAAAATACAATTAATAATCATTTATTGAATAGTAAATATGTCTAGAGCAATGATACGTACAGTACTAGTGACTAGGGATATTATTGATGTATATGTGTTTGGATGGATGGATAGATACAACATTTTTAATAGTGAACATTTTTCTGGGCTATTTATTGGCTTGACCTTTAATATCCTGCTTTTTGGTTTATCCCTAATGGTAAAACAAACAAAAAAAAACCTGTTATGTATACTAAAGTGCAAGTGTTTTGTTTATATATCTGTGTTTGTGTATATATTTAAAATGTATATTGTCATACATATAATATGTATGTGTGATCTTATTCCTTAAATGTATTCCTGTAAAGTTAAAGCTAAACTGTTTACCTTATTATTATCAATGTTAAAAACAATTATAAACAGTTTCATATTTTTATTGAAAACAGTGAAATATTTTTTCCTCTCTTTGATAAATATAAAGTTCAAAAGAACAGCATTTCTTGTATTTATTTTTGTTTTTTAAATAATAATAATTATTATTTTTTTAACATTGCAAATTTAGATTCGTCTGCAAATCTACAAACATACACTTTCACAGCTAGCGTGATGTACTACACCAGGGGTTCTTCTAGAAGGACACCTGTGTGAACTTCAGAGGAACTGACTCATTCATCCAGTAAAATCACCTTGGGACAAGTAAAAGTAATTACAAGAGAGAAGTTCGACAACTGAAAGTCAAGCATCATTCGTTTGCAGATGCCACTTGCTTTGATGCATTGCTGACATTTTAAATGTGTCTTTAAGTATCCAAATGCTTTTGGGGGCTTCAGGTAGTCACACCTTGTATCCATCAAGCTCGCTTCATAAAGTCGGAAGAGTGTTCCTACTAAACACTTAACAGCACTTGTATTCTTGAAGCAATGGCAGCGAGGCAGCCACAGATTGGTGTTAGCCAGGGGGGTCTCGATCCAATCAGACAACAGCCCATTCCATTTTAGTTCCAATAATGGAAAATAAAGAATTGAATGTGCCAAAGATGACAGTACACTTATTCGTCTTTCAGAAACCTTTTCTGTAACAAAGATATTTGGCATTTAAATTTTTCTCATGTATGTGTTATGGATGTAGAGTTTAGATCTTACTCTGTCTGTTTTTCGTCAGGTCATGTCCGCAGGGCGTAATGTGGAACAGCAGATTCCCCTGCAGCAGCGTCCTCCATCTCTTGCCATGCCCTCCATGGCCCAGCGGCCCAGGCCCGAGCCAGGGATCTTTCCCCTGCATGGCGGATTTAGGGACCACTTTGTCACAACGCCTGAGACCAAGTATCGCTGCGAGTCCTGCAGACATGTGCTCTGTATCCCTCGGCAAACTCAGTGTGGACATCGTTTCTGCGAGACCTGCATCGCAGACCTTCTCAGGTGAGGCTTCTCTCGTTTCATATACGACAGCGAAGTGTCCGTGTCACAAACCAAGATGAGCCAAGCGATATCAAATCTTTATTTACATAATGCTTTCAATGAATTTCTTATCCCGTTTGAACATTCCTAGCACTAAACCTGCACAAAATGGAGAACTACATTCGTTTGATTTGTAAAAACCACCTTCAGTGTAAAAAGTATAGCATTTATTCGATATGCTAAAAGTAATACAAATAAAGCTTTTTGTAGAAAAATAGATGGGTGGTTTTGAAACATTACAGCTGTTGTTCAGTGAAATCATTAATGAGAGGTCAGATGACCACTGATCTTCGAATGTGGTCAGAAACTATACATCACCTTGAATGTGACTGTTTCTCGGGTGCATTTACTCCTGGATAAAAATGGGCCAGTGTTGCTAAAAATGACTGAAATCAGGGCTTTAAGTTGACTTTAAAATGTTAAAGTAATACAAAACAAACATTAAAGGCATAGTTTACCCAAAAAAGAAAATCCTGTCTTTAGTTACTCACCTGTTATACAGCCTAATATTTGTGTAATTTTTAGACCTGAAAAAATCATGCAAATGAATAAAGCTTTGTGCAGTTTGATAAAGAACATACTTTTTTGTTTTAGTTATGCTCAGCTATTTTATTGAGTAGAAATTGTGAGTAAAAAAAAAAAAGTACAATTTCTTATCCTTATTCAGTAAATCACAGACAGCTGGAAAAGTCATGGGGCCTTTGAATAATGTTGTGGATGTTAGACCAACTCATCTAAATAGCATTGCAAAATGAACTAGGGGTATTTCCATTATTTTTATTTTAAAATGTAGGTCATTTGAACATACACATACAGATTTGCTTACAGCTGGATCCCGCTTTTTTTTTTCAGCAAGCCTAACCCAGTTTGTCCAGTTGATGGAGAACCACTCTTTGAAGATAAGGTAAGAAAGTGAAGCCAAAACCTACAAGGACACACCCACTCCATTACATATTAAATCTCACTCACACAGCTCCAAGTGAAAGTAATGTGGGCCATATAACAGGCACACAACACTCTGTTATACAGGCTGCGTAACAGATTTATTTATTTATTTTTTTTAGATATTCTGGGATGTTTGCTGCAAAAGGGAAATTATGGCTCTAAAGGTCTACTGCCGAAGCGAGAAAAATGGATGTAAAGAACAAATGAGTTTACAGCAGGTCAAGGTAAGTCATATGATTCTTAGACACAATAGTCTACATATCATATGGTAAATTCCTTCCCGACTAGAACCTGCCTCAAGCGCAGGGAAATATGAGCCTAGACTTAAACTGACTCGCATATCGTTTTATTAATAAGAGGAATGGACAAATGTATTTTTATTGATAAATTACATGCTTTGTGTGTGATGTTCAATATTCAAAAATTCAGATTTGTCTCTATTCTTCAACAGGACCACTTGGAGGTTTGCCAGTACTTTGAGGTGCCGTGCCCCTTGGGAAAGTGCAAGGAGAAGATGATGAGGAAAGACATGTCTGAGCACTTAAGCCGCAAATGCAAACACCGAGAGATCACCTGTGAATTCTGCAATCACAAGATGCCCCTCACTGAGTTACAGGTAACCCCCCGCCCCCCCAAGTTCCCATAAAAAGGACCTGAAATCTAATGGAAAGTACTTAGAAATTCATGAGATCTCATTTTAGTTATCATTCGAGTTTTTTTTCCTTGATTGGAATTAGTGGACATCTCAGTTCCTCTATGAGAAGTATTCCCCTTGTGCTCTGCCATTAATGTCCCATGACCTTCGAGTTTCACATTTGTACGAGGAACTTGAGGGAATCTCCCGTTATGTTGACTGTCATTTAGAGAATGATCGATGTATGTTTTCACTTCAAAAAAGCTTTCTGTTTTCCGCCTGGTTGATCCTGTCGTAGTTACTCCACACACTAACAGTTTTGTTTTAACCATCTTGAACCACGAAAGTGTCAGCATTCAGTATGTTGTGGTGCATTTCAATCTAACCGTCGTCTCTCTTTACAGAAACACAAAGATACAGTCTGTCCTGCATTTCCTGTAGCATGCCCTAATCACTGCTCGTTTTCTTCCATTCTAAGAAGTGAGGTAGGCTTAGAGTGCCTTGAGCATTATTTTGGATTTTTACTAACTTTACTGAATTTGTCTTTTAAATGCATGAGTGACGATTTTAATCGTAAGTGAGTGGTAAAGGCAGATTAACTGTGATGTATTCATGAGATGAATGTGTCTCCTATAGCTGTCTAGTCATCAGCATGAGTGTCCAAAGGCCCAGATGACCTGCTCTTTTATTCACTACGGATGCTCCTTTAAGGTAACATTCTTGGTAACATTATGTTGCTTTAAGAGATATTTGAAATGTACTAACGTTGAAGTAGTATAGTACTGCAATGATGATTGAAAATGTAAATAAATTTAAATGTACATATATTTATGTAAATACATTTGATATATTTGTTTATGCATTTAACACCAACATGATGATAAAATGTATTTATTTTATTATTTATTTATTAATTTATTTAATAAGTTTTGATACATTTACTTAAAGTTATAATTTAAATTAATTTGTTTAATTATTGTATATATATATATATATATATATATAATAGTTCAAGTGTGTTTTGTTTACTATTTATTGTAGACTTTAATATGCAATTATTTTAAAGGGGCTGAATCAAGAGATGCGGGAACATGAGTCCAGTTTTGCGTCCGAGCACCTGAGAATGATGGCAGTCAGAAACACCACACTAGAGGCCAAGGTAGACATTTATAATAATTTATATTTAACATATCAGAAACAAGAAACTGGTGTTTCCGGTGTGAAAATGAATATGCCTTTTCCTGTTCCATGCTTGTAGTCATATGAAACATGTACACTGATCAATCTGTGTGTGTAGGTAGAGGATATTAAGGGCGAGCTGATGGAGCGTTATAAAGTTCTGCCCAGCCTCAGCAGTCGTCTTGCAGAGGTTGAGACTCAGTATGAGGAGATGAGAGAAAAAAACAGGCAGCTGGAGCAGAAGCTAGTCAGCATGCAGGTGAGAGCTGCCACCAAGTAGTGGTTTTATTTTCTTTTGAGTCATTCGGTATAGGCCTAGCTAAAAATAACTTCTAATTTGAATAGTGACGTAAGTCTGCTGTACTGTGCAATATTTTAGGCTGACACATGCTTTTAGGTTTTAAAGCCTTTGTTTGTGACATGCTTTCTATGGTGGGCTCAAAGCCTGAGATCTAATTTAAACCTGGAAATATTTCAAGCTTTTGGATTTTGAAGAAGTAAAAGAAATGATACTGTAAATCCGAAACGCTTCTTATTTCTGTCAGTATTCAAATTAGTGAACGTGTGACATCCACCATGTTTTATACAAATTAACGGGATAGTTCCCTTAAAGGGATAAGTCCCTTTAGCCTTTCTATAAAAGGTTATTCGTTTTCTGGTTTCCACTGAATTCAATTGATTGGAAGACTTTTTTTAAATGACCTGCAAAACAGGTTCATGCAAAAAAAATGCATGCAACTTTTTACTCACATTTTTATAGTGATACAGTAAATGTAGTTTTCATAAATGTCCATTTTTTTAATTATTGTTTTCGATTTAAAAAAAAAAAAGAAAGGCAAGTGATCATAGACTATATTGTTTAATGTTTACCTGTTTGTTGAAGACAGTGACTATGTAAAACTTCAGTGCAAAATAAATTCCTGTTATTAAAATAAATTAATTTAATTTAAGAAATGAATAAATGCCAAACATATACACTAGCAGCCAACATTTGTGGTTTTGGTGTATTAAGTATTAATTTTTCATAAATGAATGCTTTTATTCATTTCTATTTCTAATAGAAATGTTCTTTTGGACTTTCAAATAATGCTACAAAATGTATCAGTTTTCACAAGAGAGTTTCTTATTAATGAGGGTTTCTGAAGGATCCTGTGACATAGAAGACTGGAGTAATGGCTGTTAAAAATGCACCTTTGTAATCACAGGAATAAATTACATCTTGAAATATAATAAAATAGACTTTTTAAAACTTTAATAATAATTTACAATATTTCGTTTTTTCTTTATTTTTCATTAAATAATCAATAAAATGAGCAAAATAGACCACCATTAAACTTTTGAGGGGTAAACTATGTACTACACAATTTATTTAAAAATGTAGACATTGTAGTTATTTTGTATACTTTATTATTGATGCATTTTCACGTTCAAAATGATTGCATTAAGATATATGACTTTAAATCAAAATTTTTAATTTATTTTTTATGCCAACCTTCTATTTTAAAAACTCAAGGATCCAGTTACGAAATATTAGAATCTGTGATTGAAACACTTTGAGCAGTTCTCTATATGTTTACGTGTTTATGTATGTAGATGCTGATGAGCACTCACTCAGAGAAACTGCTTGAGGTCGAGATGGAGCTGCGGGAGCTCCGTCCGCTGCGAGCTATGAGGGAGGAGGTGGAGGCTCTGAGAGGGTCTGTGGAGAACATGCGCTCGATTATATCTTCTTTCGATTCGGGCCGTGTTGGTTCCAGTTCTGGATCTCACACGCTGAGTAAGAACATTTCATATACACCTCTGTATTCCAAGTAGCCTACTTATTTGTGGTCACAATGTTGTTTTGACACATTTCAATTGTGTCACCAGGCTCCTTAGAGTCGCAGCTCTCACGTCACGATGACTTGATGAGTGTCCATGACATCCGCCTGGCCGAGATGGACCTGAAGCTGCAGGTGCTAGAGACGGCCAGCTTCAACGGTACGCTTATTTGGAAGATCCGTGACTACAAAAGACGGAAACAGGAGGCCGTGGCCTCAAAAACCCTCTCTCTCTACAGCCAGCCTTTCTACACGGGCTATTTCGGCTATAAGATGTGTGCCCGTGTCTATCTGAATGGGGACGGAATGGGTAAAGGCACACATCTCTCGCTGTTCTTTGTGGTCATGCGTGGGGAATACGACGCCTTGCTGCCATGGCCGTTCAAACAGAAAGTAACATTAATGCTAATGGACCAGGGGCCGACAAGGAAACACTTAGGCGATGCCTTCAAACCGGACCCAAATAGCAGTAGCTTTCGCCGGCCCACTGGTGAAATGAACATTGCCTCGGGCTGTCCACTCTTTGTGGCTCAGACTGTCCTAGAGAACGGAACCTACATCAAAGATGATACCATCTTCATTAAAGTGACTGTAGACACCTCCGACCTCCCGGACCCTTGAGATCAGCTTCACTGGGTCCAGATAATATATCAAGTCACACAGCCCTCCCAGCCAGGACTTCGAAAGAGCAGGGCTGAGAGCGGCAGAACCCGGGACAAGTGTGGATTTATAACAGTTCGAGCCGTCAGCTTGCGCTTGAGAGACGGCGCGCTCTTCGTGAAACAACAGTGCCTTGCTGGGCTACATCGTTTCTGCCTTTCAGAGGTTTGAGTAGATGAATCCGCCACATCTAAAATGCAGTGAAGAGTAATACGTCAACTCTAATCTACCCAAAGAATGTTAATGTCTCTGCATCTACAAGACGAGGCGAAATGATGCCTAGATGACGTGTTGGTTGACTAACATCCAGCCGAAAGTAAAAGGAAGCTGTTTACACTCATCATCATGTTAGCCTTCAATGTGTATGAATGCGTTCGAGGCTAATGGTCATCTCTTATATTGGTTGTTAAGTCTGGAATTTACCCCTTCATGTTTGGTAATCCTGACATGCTTTGTATTGGTGGTTTTGTATAATATGCAAATATGGAACTGACATCTGTTGTGTTGTAGTGGTTTGTTGATGGACAGTTGATGTGGAGAGAAGTTTTGTGATTAGAAAGTCTTGTTTGTGCGGGCAGGGGTGGACGTGTTGTTGTGTAGTAGATATTAAGGACTATGGAGCATTCATGAAGGACTACATTGGCACTAAACAGTGACCCTGCAAGGGTTCTATTGTCAAAAAGCAAAACCTCAAGTTTTTATGCATGTAAAACCTATTCTTACATGACTTAACCTTTTCTGCGTTTACCACTTTGACACATTATTTTTTGTAATGTTCTAATTAATAGATGCTATGCATCAGAATCTATTGTCCTTTTGTGTTTTGTATTTTGTTTGTTAAACAGTCTGAAATAACGCCTTTATGCCTCCAGCATTGCTGCCAGAGACACATACAATAATCCAGATCATTTTTCATGGTAGGGATGGTTTTTGCACAAGTATTGTTTGAATGTGTAATATATGTATAAATATATCAATATAAAATTGTTGGAAAACATTCTGAATTCTGTTTTTATGGATGTGTCAAGTTGAAGTACTGGGGGGGGGAATTATAAATTGACGTTTTTTTTTAGCAAAGTAATAAAAAAAAAATTCTCTATTGTCATATTTATTCCTTAGCTTTTTTATCTTGTAAAACTGCTAAAACAACAACAAAATAACACATTTAATTGTATTATTTCTTAAGTTTAATAAAAGGGTAAGATGTCTAAACAATAATTTACACCTGATTAATGTCCTTAAAGTATTTCGGAAAATCTTATAAGCTTACTAAAAAATCTACATTATTTCCATTTGAAAAGTAATTTTTTAGACCCATCCGAGGAGGCATCAACCAGTCCTCCTAAAACCATACCTGTTTTTCTTCATGTTCTCCGTTTAAGTCAAATGCCTAGAATAAAACATTACGAAATATATCAAATATCTGATAACAGAACTAGGGATTGACATGAAGACGCGTGTTTTCTATTTTCTGTTTATTTGTTTTAGGTCACTTTCTGTGCCCCATACTTTCTTGAGTTTCTATAATTGCTATGTGGCCTGTAATAAAGCAGAATACGGTTGTTGCTTGGTTCACCACTAGGTGGCGTAAATGTACAAGCCTAACTTCCCACTGTCTTCTGATCTAACGGGGAATTTTGGTCTCAGTGAAACAATGTACAGTTGCACCACACCATAATGGATGTATACAAACCGGATATACTGTTAATACGTTTATCTGCACTGTCAAATTGTGTTTTAAAATGCTTCTTTTAAATACCCTGCGGCGCTTTTTTCAAACAATTTAAATTAGCCTTATAGTATGTACCGCGGGAAGACCTTGAGAAAGCCTTTCATTTCTCAAATAGCGGATTCTGGTTTTCTCAGTGTGAGCAGTGTGTTCCTACCCGAAAAGTCCTCCTCGCAGCCAGGGCCACTCCGCCCTAACAACCTTACAGCCCGCCCTCAGCAGCGGCCGGGAGCTCTCCGGTGTCTCGCGCGTCACTGCGCTCATGAATATTCACACACGCGTCACGAGAAAGACGGCATCACATAAAAGGATACAGGTGAGGTCACGGAGACACGCAGCTGGACAGTCCGCGCAGAGGACCCTGGACGGAACAGCATCAATACTAAAACGAAAACAGAAGAAAAACAACAACACTAGGACAGTTTTGAATTTCTCATATTTTAGAAAGGGAACTAAGGTTGCATCACGTATAAAAGAGCTCTGCGCGCAACGCCAACATGTTCACTTGGGTAAACAAGGAACAGGGTGGAAGGAACAAGGAGGGAGACATGTTTCAAACAGTGACTGAAGGACTTAAGAGTCTTTATACTAAAAAACTAATGCCTTTGGAGGAGACCTATCTCTTCCATGACTTCCACTCACCGGCGCTGGAGGAGGCGGATTTCCAGAGCAAGCCTATGGTCCTTCTGGTCGGACAGTATTCCACAGGAAAGACCA
Source organism: Enteromius fasciolatus (assembly GCA_032361145.1). Taxonomy (NCBI): domain Eukaryota; kingdom Metazoa; phylum Chordata; class Actinopteri; order Cypriniformes; family Cyprinidae; genus Enteromius; species Enteromius fasciolatus. The sequence goes on along the minus strand of JAUMHR010075623.1, from coordinate 1,634 downwards.
CCTTCATCAGGTAATGCGTTGGTTTGACAGATATAGGTGCGTGTCAGCGAAACACTAAGTAGTAGGCCTATACTTTTCTATCGATGTTCTTAATTTGAATGAATTGTGCGTCCAGGAACGCATTACAGTATTATTATACTATTCTCAGACACACGTCGGTTATTTACCGAGGGTTTGTTTTTCATGTAGCTATTTATTTCATATCTCAAAGAACATCATGTGCACGTGTGAGGTTCAGTACAGTCAGCTCTTTGTGGTTGCGGCAAACCTTGGCAAGGAGGTGTGCGTAAAATGTTTGTCAGCTCACACAGTCCGTTCATTTGTAAAGAGATGCAAAAGGCCGGAGAGCATGCAAACAACTCATAAAAGCATCATTTGTCTTCTTACTGGCTTTTCGCTGTAGGTCAATAACATTTAGCTTTGATGTCTGTGCTGTTGCTCATCAGGTCTCTGAATGAATGAGGAAATCCAATAGGTCTGTATTATGTTGAACTTCTCTCAAACTAGAACCGGTTTATTACTAAATCAGCCATTCCTAATATAAAACATAAGGTCTTATGTAAAATGATGGATATTGAAGGATATTACATTTTGTGTTGAAGTTGAGTGAATAAGTGTAATTTGGTATAGTATGGTTTTCATGTCTCTTAAATTATGCATTTGCACATATTTAACATTGAATAGTTCCCTTATGTTATCGTTAGATTTTAATGACAAGCCATGTGTGTTTCTTCGTTTGGAAACCTTTGACACTTTCTCATCCTGGCAGGATGTGGAAGGGATCTATGCTATTGCTAGGGAGTTACAGGAAGACTGAGACTGATGAATAGGTCTGTTTTCACATTCTAGCATTCGTCCAAGGGTTAAGTGCCACTGTTTAGCTTTGATCCATGATCAGCTTGGATGTTGGTCTCAACCTAAAGGCTACTGGGAAGCATTTTAAATAAATCTATGCAGCATTTGTTCCATTCGCTTTTATTCTCACCCAACCATGACATTTTGTTGTTAGCATGTGCTGTCACATGATCATTCCACTCCAGTTGACTAAGTAGCAGTTTGTTAAATCTTTAACCCCTGCAGGTATCTTCTAGAGCAGGATTTTCCAGGAATGCGAATTGGCCCTGAACCAACGACGGATGGATTCATAGCTGTGATGTACAATGAGAATGAGGGGATTGTTCCTGGAAACGCTTTGGTTGTGGACCCCAAGAAACCCTTCCGTAAACTCAATGCATTTGGGAATGCCTTCTTAAACAGGTAAATAATAAGAGCCCAATCCCTACTTTTTAGATTTGAGCTTCGGTGGTTATATATATTCTGTGGCTAATTTCAATCAAGAGTCTCTTTTCTTGCTCAAAATATTTCAATCTTATAATGATCATCAATTACGCATTTATTATGTTGTTTCAAACTGAAGACAATTGAAGTTATTCATCTCTGACTGTCATTTATCTTAAAAACACAAATTACGATATTTTTAATGAAAACTGAGAAATTTCTGTCCTTCCACTCAAACCCCCTACAACCTAAATTTGGACATTTTAAAAAGTGAGATTGTAAGGCCTGGTTTCACAAACGGGGCTTAGCTTAAGCCAGGACTAGGCATTAGTTAAATTAAGATATTTAAGCAACTT
>JAUMHR010075583.1:0-15900 GCA_032361145.1 Enteromius fasciolatus | reverse complement strand
CCAGGCCAAGTGATTAGCACACCTGATTCTGATCATTTGAATGGGTGAGCGAAAACTTTTGGTAATATAGTGTACTTGTTTCATCAGATAATTTCAATAAAGTATTGACTTTTGTTGTTCAGTTGTATACGTTTGTGTTTACACATTATACATTGTGTTTGATATGCAAGAGCCATTTTAAATAATAAAGATTTTTTTATATTTTTGGAGCTTAGGTTTTGCCGCCTTTGTACCACACTATATACATTTGTGTTTAAAAATAGTTGACTGATGAAACTGAAATGCACATACATCACTCAACCGCAGAGGATCCTGTCAGATCGTCCAATCTTTGAGTAAGTGTGTACAGGTCTGGTTTTGTCCATTAAAATGAACCTAAATAACACTTGGAGTCCCGGACAGTGAGTGACCTTGCAAATGCAGGTAAAATCATATTTTCTCCAGTCATTGTTAAAAAAAATAAAATAAAAAGCTTTAGACTCCATAGCTAGTGTAAGTAAAGTGGTCAAGGTAATCTTTCTGCCTATATTCTTCTCATTTTTAGGTACTTAGAGCAAATAGGGTGACAATCAAGACAACCAAACCAAAGGTGGATTGTAACCTACTGGACTGTATGATAGAATTCATACTGACAACTACTGCCATGTATGCAGCATCAGAAGTTTTTGAAAAAAGGGGCATTTCCTTAATGTAAAAGTGCGGAGGATTCATCTGGCCTTCATCGGCCCCCATGAGGTGACTCAATGTAGAATAAATCAGCTTGCTTTAGGTCTGAAATGACGCGAGTTAAAGGAGTTGATATTTTATAATTTCTTGTGAATGTATTTTGTAAAATGTGTAAAACTTCTCCTTTATAAATATTGTGACCTTGATGCTCCCTGCACAGATAAGTTGAATAAAACCAGGTCAGCAACAGCTAATCGATAATGAAAATAATTGTCAACGATATTGATTAGTTTATTAAAACAAACAGTATTTAATTAAAACGTAATTAAATTGAACACTACTATTGTTTGTGACTTGTATCTCTCTTTCTTTCATTCATTATGGACAAATCTGATGAGTTTGGAGATGTTGCCCTGGGCCTCTTGACAGATGATACAAATTTCATCACCAACCTGTTAAAATGTCATGTCATCATGGAAATATGACTCAAGTTGTTATAGGTCTAAATACAACACAATTACAAAGAGACTAATAAATTGTACTTTATAGTGCCTCTTGGTGTACTTCAGTTTCTATGATCTTCATGCCATGGGAACTGTGATGAAGTAACTTATGTTTTTTTTTACATTTATGAACAAATTCGAAATGGTACATTCCCAGTAATTACAGAATAAATTCAAAAATGAAAATTCTGTCATTACTTGTGTTGTTTTTAAATACCCTCATGTTGTTCAAAACCCATAAGATCTTTGTTAATCTTTGGAACACAAAATAAGGTAGTTTTGATGAAACCTGACGGCTTTCTGACCCTGCATAGAGAGCAATGCAACTGAAATGTTCAAAAATGTGAGTTTTGAAGATGAACAAAGATCTTACGGATTTGGAACAACATAAGGGTAAGTTATTAATGACAGAATTAAAATTTTTGGACAAACTAAGACTCATATGAATGCAGACTGTAGTTAGTCTTTTAGAATTCTTCATGAATAGTGAATAAGGATTGCTCAATAAAACGTAATGAAATTTTATTACAGGAAAGTAGTTGTTTTACAAGCGAATACACATGGGTTTCACATGGGAATTTAAATGTATTTCACATGTGATCTCATGGGTTTCCTATGTGAACATAGGAAAACGTGAAATTATACAAGTGCAGAAAAACACTAATTTCGGAACTAATTGAAATTTCGGTTTTCAATAATTCAACCTATTTGCTTAAAAAAATGTGGCCAATATGGCATTTAGGAAGGGCCAGGGTTGTTTTGCAGTTAAAATTTACCTACTGTTCTATCACACTGGCATTTATAATTCAACAACATTGACTGCATCCGCCAAGTCTACTTTCAGCCGCCAACAGACCATTTGATGGATATTGACCACTAAGATGTCCATAGCTGGTTGAATCCCTCTTTTTCAGACTTGTTGGTTGGCTGCTATGCTACATCAGGAATCTAGGGTGCAAAATGTTTTTAAATCAGTCCTTAAAGAGAAAAAAAGGCTTTCCCTATTTGTTGACAAGCTCCTAAAGCGGCTTCCTACAATGACTATTTCCACAAATGTGCAAGGTTCATAATATCTTTTTCAAGTTTTTTTAAGAGCTCTGTCTAATGTAAATAAAATTTGGATTTCCATATTGCTGTCTGTTGAGTCTGCTTCTCTATCATTTAAAAGAGCTGGTATTTTGTTGCACAGCTGTATATATCTGTGTAAGTATTGACAGAATAATCTGCCTCTTTCATCCCCTTTCCAAGTGGGACAATTCTTGGCCAGTAAAACCCAAAGTCTGGTTTATCAGATAAACTTACAGTCAGTATAGTTCAGCCAAAAATGAATACTGTCATTTACTACAAACCTTTCTTTCTTTTATTAGCAGAACAGAAAAGAAGATGTATATATTTGATTTTATATATATATATATATATATATATATATAAAATCAAATGTTTCAGTGTCTTTTTGTCTGCACAATGAAAATTATATTTAAATTAATATTATTATTATTAATATTGTTTTGGACCCCACTGACTTTCATTTTATGAACAAAACACTGAAATCAATTTTAAATTTTGTTCTTTTATAAATATTATTATTGTTTCAATATTTTACTAAAAGTTTTTTCATAATACTTTACTGATAACAATGATCAAGAATAAATTCTAAAGCCTTCTACCAACATTTAATACGCATGATGAGCAAGCAAATAGTCCTAATCCAATTCTTTTCATTCTCATCAATATACTATTTCTACAAATTGGTGGAAGCTCTAAAATGAAAAGTATGGGTGACATAAATCTTACCTAACTTATAAGTTGATTGGCTATTTGAAATCATATCTAATTAGAAGAAAATCCCGCTGATGGGAGATGGACGCAGTACTGAGAAGGCTCATTAACTTTGATGTTCACGGCTGTGATCTGGGTAAAGAAAACACAAAAGCCCGAGTCCTCCACAACCACGCGCTCATACATTTTAATTTACATAAAAGCAGCAAAATAGAGGGAAAAGAGAAGAGTGTAGGAGAAAAAAAGAGAAGTGGATGGAACATCTTTATATCAGTGCAAGTTAACAATTTTCCACTTGATTTAAGAAAGGCTGGGAAGTCTCTGGGGCCTATTAGAAGAGCTTTCTACTGGCCACAAAGCAGAAAGAGTCAGCACATTTTACATTACTGAGACAGAGAGCAAGAAAGAGAGAGAGACAGAAAGAATGTATGGTGGTGTGAGCTATGATAAAGAGCTAGGAAATGAGAATAGTGACAGAGTGATAGAGGGATGAGAGGAAGAGAAGGGGAATCAAAAGAAGAGTGATCAGGATGAGGTGTGAATTGCAGCAAACAAAAGAAGAAACGCGACCGAAAAATGTGTGAAATAGCAGAGCTAGAGAAGGGGAAAAGAACAGAGGAGGGAGAAATAAAGGGGATGAGAGTGTGCTTTAACCCTTGCTCCGCTGGCGTATCCATTGCTGGCCTCTCGCCTGTACTGCTGTCATCAGCACTTTTTCACGTCCATAATTATGGTGTGCTATCCATCATATCTAAGACAGTGCTTTTGGGACGGCGCAAAATTACAGACCTAAGCACTTCAGCTAATAGAATAAATATTAATATCTCTCTTCTTATATATTCTCATTCTCACCCCAAATATTTAAATGAGCCCTGACAGCGAGAGAATGCATTTGTTACGATGAAGGAAAGCAAAGAAGAACAAATGGAGGGAAAAAAAACCGAGCGAGAGACAGACAGAGACAAAGAGAGAAGACGGGAGAAGCAGAAAACACTGCGGAGAAACAATTCATTAGAATGAGACAAATCCAAAGAGGAAGAAACTGATAGGGGCAGCGATGAAAGTTTCTGCGGAAAAGAGTACTGTCAGTTTAAAATAATAAATCACTTTTGTTCTGGCATATATAAATTATGCTGTCATCTTAAAAGCTTTAAAACCTAGCGCAAAATGGCATTACAGTTTACGCTCAGTAAGTTTTTGATTGGAGGATATGGTAGCTGGCTTGGACTTGTCTTAGAATTGTTTGATCACAGAGGGCTTTGGTTGGTTGTGTGATCTCGATATAGATACCTCCAAAAGGCGAACCACTCCATTAGAAATTAGAGTGCTTTAATTAGGCTACAGGTATGACATGAAGTCACCTGATGATTATTTATATATATATATATATATGTATGTGTGTGTGTGTGTGTGTGTTTATTTAACAACATTTTGGTGTCACTTGTTTGGTATTACTTTATTAAGTGTCCAACCTCCCCACACCTTTTTGCATACAAATGTAGTTTTTTTTAGAAACGTGCATTTATAAATGTACAGTTTTACTTAATTAACGTTTTGCTCCTTCATTTTAAAATCACTTGCTCACAAATGGAACTTGCAGTGAATGGGTGCCGTCCAAAACGCTGATAAAAACATCACAATAATCCACAAAAAAGCCCATCCCTTGTTTTCTATTTTACATTCAAATATGGATAGAGAACATGCATTTTAGCGGGAAGGAACAGTTGAAGTTTAATTATTTTGTTGAAGAAATCAACTGATGGACTGGAGTCTAACGGCACCCATTCACTGTAGAGGATGCTTTGTTCAGCAAGTGATGTAAAATCGCGGTGAGTAAATTAAAATCTTTAGTTGAATCATTCCTTTAAGCTAACACTTCTAAGATATAACAAAGAACATGACTAGTACAAGCCATACAGAGTTACGTATCAAAACTGGATAAAAACAATAGGTACTATACAATATGATGGTGGCTACACCTGTCTCATGCAAGCGAAGGTTTGTTCTCTCCTGTACAGCTTAATGAGACTGAGGGACAGTAGTGATGGGGGACAAGAGAAGCATGTGTGTGTGGGAGAGCTAGGGTGAAGATAGAGGTCACGGATGGGTTAGAACCAGCTAGATTATGGACATACGAGGACACTTGGTAAATGTGGGTCATGTTGTCCTCTCTTGTTACTGCCCTCAATATGTCACTCACTCACAAACATGGAGGTAACCAAAGGCAAATGTCATAAGCACCCTGATGAAGGTTCAGATTAACATTAGGAACACAGTCAACTTTTAAGAGCTCTATTTAAACCTCTTGCAAAAAGTCATCACCAATAAACGGCATTCATTCATTAAGACCTATAAAACTGTCATCAACTGCAAAGCGCTTTAATCCAACAAATGTTATGAATGTCGAACTACATGTACACTAAAATAAAGAGGACCTTAAAGCATCTATGATGCAAGTAAAAGTGAAAACTATTTTGTTGACATTGCTGAACCGCATGTGTTATGTGCCAAATGCTAGATGTCTCTTCATATAAAATTTTCTTTGTAGGCTTTTTCCAGAGTTAAAGAGTTAAATTCACCTATTTTTATTTATAGTTGATAAATGTATATAAAACTATAATACTTTATTATAATAAACTCTAATACATTTTAATGTAAAAATAATATCTATTAAAATAAGGAAAATATATTCTTTATAAATGTCTTTCAAATTATTTATACAGGTTAATTCATTTGTATTATATATATGCTCCATATAAATGTTATTACACTTCCCCAAGCATTTTTGAGTATTCAAGAGTTTCCAAAAGTAAAACGAATTATAAATAATTAATTAATTAATAATAAAATATATAAAAAGGAAGTTATATACCAAAACAGGATGATCAAGGTCATTCCACGGAGTGATAAATATTTTAACATAAATAATAAATTACTCCATGTTCCAAGATTTTAAGTTTAATCAACATGGTTTTACAAAGAAACCATTTTACTGTCTTACCTTATCTCCCTGAGGGCAGTAGCCTCGGACAAAGTCTTTACACACATCAGCTTTGCGGGACACATAAACATGGCTGTAGGGACAGCTACTGTTATTACATATCCCCTTCAGAAAGTATGAGCACACAGGCATCTATAAAGAAAAAAACAAACAGCGATTAAGAGCTTGAAAATGACTTCAGGGATCCATGCAATCACTTTAAAACCTCAGATAACCACAGACATTAAACCAATCCCAAGCGCTAAACTGCAGAGTAAGTGTGAATGAATATGGTTCAGAATTAAAAGGATACGAGCAGTTACAATACAGCTTAGTCTTTAAATTCCTTTTCTAACAGATCTGTGTCAATATAAAGTAAGTGATGGAAAACATAAATGAGTTATAAACATATGGCAGTATTGTCTCACGTATCAATTGAAGTCCCTGTCAAAACACACATTTATCACACATTGTCTAATCAGTAATTATGTGCATGTGTCAATTGCACAGATTTGCACTGACTCCTCGTGAATATAATCTGCATGTATGAATAATCTGAACGTGACGGAGAGCTCTCTGGGCTTAAAATAGAATGTGAGGATCGCGCACACGATGAGCGAGAGGGGAGCCGCTGACCTCTTAAGTGGAATCTCATTTCCATGGGGGTCATATCATTTCTGCTTAATTAACTGCAGCAGAAATATTGACCCAAGTGGTGCGTTGTACCACCTGCATGATGTGTTTATGTGCAGTGGAGGGTAATGGACGCTAGCCATGACTGGGGTGAAGGGGTTTGGGGGTCGGGGGTCTTGTTTCTCAGTTATTTGGAGGGGGAACTGGATCGTTTTCAATTGCAGGCGTGAACTCAAGCCATGCTTCATGGCATATACATGGATGACACAGGGTGCGGGGTTAAATTGAGCCCCAAGGCTGTGGAGGAACAGGAGGAGGGGGGCTTATGGGGTTGGGACTAGCAGGTGGGCCTGCGCTGCGATGAGGTGGGCTCTGCTCCTTTAAAACAAGCGGACAGCTGGTCTCTTGGTGGACTGGAGGGGTAGAGATGACGACTGTCACAGGTGTAGTTATTCGGTGTGTTAGGATGGGGTGGGGGGGTTACTGGTTGAGTAGGGCCTTGGACAGAATACAAGCAAAAGTCTGAACAAGTGTTAGAATATGAAGAGGGAGAGGGAGGGAGAGAAAGTATGTGTGTTTTACAGAAAGTGAACGTTCTCGGAGGGGGGTTTTCAGTGTCAAACAAACATTGGAAACAGGTGTCTTAATGCGAGAAGGAAGTGTGGGGAAGGTTTTAGATAGTATCTTACAGAACCTGGAAAGACAATTTTATTCCTGTCAAACTACACCTCTTCATTTACCACTCCTGCTGTCATTATAAATAATGCAATATGTTACTTTCATACTACTATACTAGAAGGGATTTAATGCCCGAATATACTTTGCAAAATAAAAGTTAAGAAATCATCTGATCAAAATTTTTCCAGACTAAAATTTCTAAACCTCTCAATCGATTTTCAGACCATACTTAACAAAAATGGTTCATACAGCATTACTTTCAGCTTTACATTGGATATAGTCATCTTTAAATATACTTTTTTTTTTCAGGTTTTTATTTATTTATTTATAGATTTTCTCACATTGTCTTATTTGACCAGCTTCCCACTTTTTACTTTAAACGGCAGATAATTCATTACTCTTCAGGACATTTCCAGTCATTTGCAACGGATACTGGATTTGCTAGTCTTGATCTGAAGCTGAATCATTTAGAATACTTTGTGAATCAATTCGACCAATTCTCTGAAAAGAGCTGACTCAAAAGAATAATTTGTCCATAAATCACACCACTTTGACTAGCAAGCAAGCTTAACTTTACATAAGCGCTACATTAGCAAAATCGATCTAATACATTATTTAAAAGGAATTGCATATTAATTATAGATATTTTATTGGCTTTTATAAATGTATTCTTTTCCGTGACATTTCTCAGGTCTGAAAAACAACATTTCAAATTTAGTGGACCACGTTATTAAAAGTAATTTTTTGTTCACTAAAAAAACTAATTTAAAATGATGGACCCTTACATTCAGATTTATGAGTATTTGATTCATAATGAGTGAACATACGGTGGTCCTCTTTCACGTTGTCTGTCATACTGAGCCTAATATTACTCACTTCATCTCAGCAACCCTGTTATTATCAGATACTTTTTGTAAATTGCACTGCAGATCTACAATGCATTTTGCAACCAAGGTCTGCAAATGTTATTACGGCATTGAAAACTAAATGGGTTAACAAGGTGAGGAGGCAGACTTTGAGACCTAAGAATTATGAGCATGAAAAATATGACCGTGCACATATGTGTGTGTCTGTCTGAGAGGGGTAGGTAAGTAATGAGATCGTCATGTTCACTTCGGGAGAATCTAGACTATATGATGGGTCACATGTTGCGTCAATACTGATCCCATCTCCACCTGTCTCCATGACGGCAATGCCTAGGCAAAGACTTCAAAGTATGTAACTCTGGAATCTTGTGGGATTGCCTCACAGATATTGAGACTGTAACACACCATCATAACCTGAGAGAGGAAGCTAAGAACCTGACATAGTATCTTTAATTATCACCCCACAGGCCAGCAAGGCCTGACAGTAACCTGATACTATCACATATGGCCAGTCATGACTTATGCTAAGATTCTTATGGCTTTATGCATAAATCCAACTGTCAATACTGTCCTACAAGATAAAATACAGTAGCTCCTCATTTTATGTTTGGGTTATGACCGAAATTGGTTCACTTAGTTTATGATCTGCCCTCAAACTAAATAATTTGGTGCAACTATGCTTTTTGAAGCATTGAAGCATTTTGTGTAGATTTTCTAAACATGTGGTAATGGTTGACTCTGCCATTTTTTGAACACGAAAAGTTCATTAGAACGCTTGGTCCCACTTTATATTAAGTGTCCCTTATACCTGCGTACTTACATAGTAAATAAGTATGTAGTAGGTAACCACAATGCAAGTACACGTTGGTACATAATATCTACAGCTATAATGTTTGTGTACACATATGTAACAACCCACTGAATGGTTTGTGTAAGTACAAATGTGTAATGAAAGGTCAAATGTATAACAGGCCTACCAGCTCTTTTTAGGTAATGAAAGTGTTACACGTTATATTAAGTAGGCAATTCCTATGGATTTACCATGTAATTACTCTGACGTTACACAGCAGCGGTCAGTAAGTTAGTCTTTACATGTAAATTGTGGTTGGTGTCCAGAATGTGACATTTTATTATGTGGGCAGTTACCAGGAGGAGTAGGAGTTACAGTACCATACAAGAACACTGATATTACAGTGGTGCACCAACTCCAGATCCAGCCATTTTAAATATTCCTAAACCTACCCATCTCCACCCCCTAGATCAAACTGTTCCAATTCTTCTTATACATACTGTTGTTACAAAATGTAGTAACTTAATTCCTGTTACTGTGAAAAAAAGTGTTGTTACCAATTTCCTGTTGTACTTACTCATACCATTCTGAGTACACATCCAGTTACTGTGTAAGTACACAGGTATTAGGGACACTTATATAAAGTGGGACAAATGCTTAAATTAAGTCATTTTTATGCTTTTGAAAGAAGAACCCTTAAACCCCCCCTTCTAAAACGTACCTTCTCTTTGGCTACTTTATGTGAGAATGGACAAGTCCCATCTGTCTGCTTACATGTGCCTCGGAGAAACCTGTAAACCAATCAAGATTTGAATTTGAAGCTGGCTTACAAAGTGTAAGATGTTTTGGTAACACTTTACTATAAGGTGTCATTTGTTAACATTAGTTAATGTATTAACCAACACGAACAAACAATTAACGATGTATTTACAGCATTACACTATGTATCAATCTTTGTTAATGTTAGTTAATGAAAATACAGTTGTTCATTGTTTATTCATGTTAGTCCAAAGTGCATTGACTAATGTTAGCAAACACAACTTGTGATTTTAATAAAGCATTATTAAATGTTTGAAATCAACAGAATTTCTAAGATTAATAAATGCTGTAGAAGTATTGTTCATTCTTAGTTCATGTTAACTAATGAACCTTATTGCAAAGTTTTACCATGTTTTGTATAATGTAAGAGTATGCACAGACACTCAGTACCTGGTGCAGACGGCCACTTTGTCAGGGTCATGGATGTAGGGGCAAGCATCACCATGGTTGCATTTGCCAAATCGGTTATAGTACATGCAGTACTGCTTGGCCTTCTGTTTCTTCTGTCGGGCCTGTCGTATAATAGCTAAACTCTTCTGCACAGCACGACTGATACACAAAGGAAAAAATTAAATCACAAAACCAGTAAACAAGTTGATCATATATTATGGAAAGTTATGCTGTGAAATGAACCATCTACTACAATACTAACTTGGCTACGTAACGTGTGGCTGAGGTTCTTCCCTGAGTACCAGTCGAGGAAACGTATGGATTGTACCATTCTCCTGTAGTATGGGAAAAAAAAAAAAAGGAAATTATAGATCATGGATTATGCACCATTTCATGGAGCTGTATGACTTTCTTTAATGAAAAACAAAAGAAGGTTTATAGTAAATAATAACAATTTAAATTTAACACGCAAAACTTTTTTTTTCATGATGGTTTTGTAATAGTTTTATAGTGCTTATGGCATTTTTGGTACATGATAGTCACTGGTCACTTTCAATCTATGAATGAAACGAGCAGCATGAACATTCCACTTAGCCTAATGCCCGTTTTTATTTTTTTTAATGGGAAAAAATTATATGTTTTTTTATTTGGTTTGGATTAAACTGAAGGTAAAGCATTAATGCAATTATCATTGTTGGATGATTTATTCCTTTAAAAAAAAAAAACATAATAAAAACAGCTTTAAAAAATATAAAGTAAAACATAACTCCTGTTTGAAAGTAATGTAAATATTACAGCTTGAAGTGAGCTGTTGGTTAGTGCTTGTTTGTTCCTCCGGTCTCCTCCAAGCAAATTTATTTATAACAAGCCAGACTAATAGCATGTAATTAAAGGTCATCACGTTCACTGGTAGTGACTGAGGCCAGCAAGTACAACTAAGACAAGATACCATGCTGTTTATTTATATGTCAGGGTCCATCAACTACAGCCAAATGGCAATCTGAGAGAGAAGTAGATATAAACACTGTACTCTATGCAGCACTGACTGATAGAGCAATGAGGCCAGAGCGCAAGGAATTTAGGATCTGAGTGCATGTGAGAAATAGCTCACTGGTTATGTGGGATTCAATTGTAAGGTCTATGTGAAAAAGTGAATGAGAGATTGAGTCTGTGTATATTACCAATACCAGACTTGTGTGTGGACTACAGAGACTACAGTTTGTTGGGGAGATCATAAATAGATGAAATGTGTGTTTGTGTGAAACTCCCATCACGGGGCAGGAGCTGATCTTTAATTCCACTTCTGACTAGGGCTTTAGGGTTTAATCTAGGCTATTCACCATCTCTCTCGTTCTCTCTGTGTCTCTCTCTCAACCTGTAGCCAGTGACAGATGACAGCTTTATTATTTCAGAAGGCGACCTGTAGACCCCTTTCTCTCTCTTGCTGGATGGGTTGATAATCTGGACTGTGTACTTATAGACAACAGATATACTGTATACTAACCCTGTTAGACCTACAAAATCAAACACTGCCGTATTCAACAAAAAATGGACAACACGCATTTAAAATTTCATTTTAGCGCTTAGAATATTTGGTTAGAGACTGGTCAGGCAGTGGTTACCTGGTCTACTGTTAGGTGTGCAGGTGGTTTGAGTGCGAGAGAGCTTGTTGGCTGAGACTCTGTATAGCGCTCCACCTATCCATCTCATGCTTCGCCCCCTCCACTGCCTTTCTGAAGTTGTCCTTAGTCGATTCTGCAGGAGGATTCTTAATGGAAAAAAAAAAAAAGAAATGGCAAAGAGACAAAAACTAATTATTGTAACATTTAAACACCAATTAAAATCCAATCAAATTCTAACCAATCAAACTCATTTTTGTTTACCATATTATATATCGGCTAATAATGATTTTGGTGTGTCCTCAATGGGTAAAATCACCTAAGACGAAAACCTTCCTTGTTTTGAAAAACTTTATTTAGGCCCAAATAGATGTCTATTAAAATCCTGATTGGAGCATCACTATAAATACATTTTCGTTACTAAGATAAGACTTCAATAAAAGCTGGTATTGGTGACCGCATCGGATACTGCTGCTTGTGATTAGCTCCAAAAATCTGGATTCACAGTGCTGGGCAAGGCATCCAAAAGAAAAGCATTTTTTCTACATAATATATATATATATATATATATATATGTGTACTGTGCATATTTATTATGTGTAAATACACACACATTAATTTATGTATTGAACAAAAATATGGTATGCTTATATATTAAATATATACATGTTATAAATATTTTTTAAAACATATACTGTATGTGTCTCTTTACACACTCATTTATTTTATACACTTATTATAGTATTGGTTAAATAATTATTGTAACAATTTGTCTCCTTTGTTTCTCTCTGCATCATCATAGTGCCATCTTGGAGAATATCTACTGGATGCAAACAGAAATGCCACAATATGCACTGATTTCATTCAAATCAAATATCTTTCATACTTTTCTGGACCTTGACAGTGTTCATTACTCGGCAATCAATACGACAGTCAAAAGCCTTCCGGCTTTCATCCAAAATATGTTACATTTTGTCCCAAGGACGAACAAAGCTTTTGCGGGTAAGTCATTTTTGACAAAAATTTTGAGTAACCCTTTAAGATCTGCCTTATTTAAGAAACTGTGTTTAAATCTCTTTAGTGCGCATCATGTTTTTTTTGTTCTCTCTTACTGTCCCTTCTTCAACACCCCTTTCCAATCTCATCCTCACCTTCCCAAACATACCCACACTCTCACGCTCTCTCTATCTCCCTCTCTTTCTCCTGGCTCCTGTGTCACAGCACTCTGGTAAATTGCTCCTTTAATGGAGGGGACGGCCGTGTGGAAATGGAGAGAATTGAAAAGAGGAGGAAATCATTGAGATAATTGCCAGGGCATGAGGCCAGAGCAGAGAGACTGCCCCCCAAACATACTCTTTGATGCTCCCTCTCCCTCTTAAGCACACACACACACACACACAAAGGACTTATCTCTCACATTCTCATTTATTACGAAATGTTTGTGTAAAATGGACAGAAATGCTTAAAACCTGACATATTCACTGCAGCTCATAGAGAGAACAAGAGAACAAGAATTCCATCAATGCTACCTGCTTATTATCATACTCAGTATTATAGACCCAGTGCCAAAAAGTATATCCCACCTTTATCCCAAGTACATATTTAAGACTGATTGTGGGGGAAGTTGTGTGTGAGGGAGTGTTTGAGAGTGTAAGAGTAGCTGCTCTGTATTAGGAGACATGAACTTTAGTACAAAACGTTTCAAGAGCCCAACAGCAAATCACCTCCAACATCAATCTACACCCAATACAAGAGCTTTAACTACACAATCTATTGCCTCGGCCAATATGTCCAACCCCAACCCACACATACAGCACAGCATCAACATTGAGCCTGAGCACTCCTACACACACAGAAAGTATCACACGCTTCTATACAAACACACATTGATAACCAAAAGGCCCCATGAACTGCCATGAAATAGCACTCTGTAAGTAAAATATAATAACCTCATAATAATGCTAATTCAATTCTTTTTTTAGTAGATAAATTCGAATGTATATTACATATGCATATCTTCAATACCCAAACTTAACAACAACCTTACTATTAATAAGCAGTAATTAGAAAAAGCCACAGTTAATAGTACGAACTGGACCTTACAATAAAGTGTAACTGACGTACCATTCAATGTGGTAAGACGAGAAGCCATATTTTATAGGGATAGCTCACCTAAATGTAAACATTTATCTTATTTGCATTCACTGATATATTCATGCAAATTGCGAAATCTCCATTAGCTGTTTTCAAATGGAGCAGCAGTTAATACACAGAGCCCTAGCTATGCAATATCAGGTTCATTACCGCAAAAAAATCACCTGCGAAACTGAACGCAATATTGAATAGCTTGTCAGTGATCTTTGGCTCAGTGTATAACTGCCGCTCCACTTGAAAACAGGTGATGGAGATTTACCGCTAATCAAAGAACCGGCTTTACTGCACGAGATGCGCATAATATATAGATGAATATATCGTCCAGCCCTACATATTTGATAACAGTATTAAAACATTTTGGGCAAACTAATAATCCATTACACTTGGATCTGCTTCCCAAAGAGAAGATCTGTAGATTCCTCAGTTTTATTGCAACTATAACAACTTCACATAGAAGACCAAAGTGGCGAACAACCTGTAGTGCATCTACGTCCTTATAGCTGTAAGAGCATATGTCGCACATACATCATAATCCACACAGGTCCACAACGGCTCAGTGACGGCAGCCATGGGAGCCATAATGAGGCGTAATGGGAGAACAGTTGCTGCCCTCACTGTAGCTAAGGCAGGGCACCCAAGAGCCATAATGGAGCCTAATGCAGCCATGACATGGACATAGAACATGTGAGGCAGTTAACCCCAGTCATACTGAGCCCGTGTGACAAATGGATAAAATATATGAAGCCTAAACTCGGAAGCAGAGTACATGTAATAGCATGCAAATGTTCCTGCACTGAGCTTTGTCTAAGAAGCAGCGAAAGGAAAGCTGTAAACACAAAAAGCCTTGAGACCTCTTGGGTCTCTCATTTTAACTCTGGAAAAGATGGAAATAAAAGTAAGACGGGAAGCAAAGAGGAGAGCTCCATCATCCTTAGAGCTCCCAGCCAGTCGTCCTTGACCCTTAAACGCCGATACCTTATCTTCAGTCAACCGGCACTCTTTAAATCACAGGTCGCCACGATATACGTACTTTTAGTTGCTGTTCTGGTATCAGTTATGTTTGCGTTTCCTGTTACCGCAGTAACTCAGGCTAGAAGGCATAAGAGCTGATCCGATATCAGAGGCAGAGGGAACCAGCAGTGCTAATACATGGGGTCTGGAGGGACATGTCACGTCGTCCCATGTATCACTTGAATGGCAGTGGGGAATTATTTTTATGGGACACACGATGGGTTGTAATTGCACTGTTAGAGTAGGACGTGATTTAGCATTTGGGGGCTCTGACCCTGAGGCTATGATATAAAAAGGTATTTGTGCTCTTCCTGAGGGTCTGCTGGGGGATATGAGAGAGGAGAACTTTTCATTGAAATCATTCCGACGAAACTTTGCGGACAAGTGCACTATAATAAAACAAAATAACACAAAACAAAACCGTACATATTTTATAGGCGATAACAATAAATCTAAAAAATACTAAGACCTAAATAAATACCGTTTTATTTGGGAAAGAAATATAGAAAACCTACATAAAAAGACCAAACAGAATTCACCAAAAATGTTACCTCAACTAGTCAAACATATTTTAAATTGAATAATACTGCTGAAATGTTAAAGGTTAGCGAGATCCCAGCATGCACTGAAGCATGAAAAATGATATGGTTACAGCATCCATGTTTGATTACTTTTGTTTAAACTTACAGCGTTCTCTTTATATATTAACTGTCTTTTAAACATTTACATACATACATCATGCGTATATAATTAGTGCTGTCAAATTATTAACTGCATTCAAAATAAAAAGTTTTCATTTACATAATGTGTGTGTGTGCTATGTATATTTATTATGTATATATAAAGACGCGTACAGTAAATTTTTTTAAAATACATCTATACATTTATATTAAAATAAATTATAATTTATATCACATGTAACTGTAAAAGTTTTCTTATATATATACACTATATTACCAAAAGTTTTCGCTCACCCATTCAAATGATCAGAATCAGGTGTGCTAATCACTTG
>JAUMHR010075501.1:0-15909 GCA_032361145.1 Enteromius fasciolatus | reverse complement strand
AGGAATGGGATGGCACTTCAGTTCATAGAATGAGTAAAGGCAGGTGAGCGAATACTTTTGGTAATATAGTGTAGATCACGTCAGGTTATATTTACTGCATTTAACAGACTTGCACACTTAGGATTTGGCATCAACTGATGACTAGAATATACAATTTAGGAAGTTACAACGTGATGTTTTGGATTTACTCATACGGAGTATTTGTGAAAAATATTTAGAATAAGAGACTTCAAATAATCTCTAAGCTGATGTATTAAATTGGCTTGGGAAGTGTGGTGATTAGACTTGTTTTCACTTGCTAGACAATAATAAAAAATGTTACAGGCTGCATCCAACATCTAAATAACTCTGCCTCTTCAAGTGGCTACATAGGGAAGATGGCTACAAGTCAGACTGGATTCCAGTGATAACGTTTAACTTTAAGAAAACACTACATTTGATAATTTTGCAAACATTATGCATAGTTTGGATTCTTAAACAAGTTGTTAGACAACCTGTCCAGCTATGTGATTACATGACATTGTGCTAAAGATGGAACACTTTTTTCTTTGTTTTTGTTGTTGATGTTGTTTTACAAGTTTCTTGTACATATGGCAACACTGTCAAATAATTCCAATTCACAGGAATCCATGGAAATGACTAAAAACGCATGCCAGGCAAGTTGTTGGGGATATTAATGACCAAAAACATAAAAAGTTATCTTGTAAATTCCCTAAAATGTTTTGGGGACAAAAATGCTTAAATTATATTTAAATGTTTTTGTGCTTGTGTTGGAACTCTGAAAATTCTATTAAATGTTATTAGAAGTACCTTGAACATTTCCTGTGAGCTGGGTATGATATCCCACAATCCAGTGCTTTCCAGTGATCTGTGAAGAATGTGGGCCGTCAACAACAGCTGGTAGCCAATAATAACAGTGGGCATTTTACGAATGCAAAAAATGAACCAAAACAAAAGGTTCTCGATTGGCCACGTTTTGTGGTTCTAACTGGTTCCATTTTTTTTAACCTCTGACAGTTCAGCTAAAATGAATGAATTGTCCGTCTTTTTCATTTTTGATTTAATTTATAAAAATAATTGAAAATTGTAGTAATTAAATATTCACTCAAAGCTTGCTCTGTTCTGTTGTATATCATTAGCCTGTGATCATATCTATTTGAAAGCATTTTCGAGAGGCACCTTTGTGTGTCTGCAAAGTCATTAACAGATAGGCCAGCAAAGAAACAATTCAGCTGCCTGAGCTTCAAACTAAAGCCATAGACTTGCATTTAAGAAGGGACCTGAGCCATAGCAACCACCTGACAATGCACTACAAATCAATCAGACACGCATTTTCATCATAAAATATTAAAATATAGTTTAGAATATGCATTTGCCTGTAAATGTTGCAGAATCGTCTTGTACGGTCTGACACTGATTTCATGGCTGCAGCACACAGCCTGGTATAAAACCATCAGGGAATAAAGAATGTGATCACTGTGGACCAGCGCTGGCAGAGAGCAGGACTTCATTTATATAACTCTGTTAAATAAACAGACACAATCCAGGCAGGGTATGGAATATCTCTCTCTCTCCTCCCATGTATAATACCGCTCAACATTGACCGCCCACTTTTACAGCAGCCTTGGTTCTGGAAGTATTTTTTCTCCATAGGGATTTCAGAAAATGATTCATTATAGAGTTGTGAGCCAAGAACTGTTCCAACCAGCTCTCAGATGAATCACAACATTTGATCCGAAGTGTATGTGAAAATCTAAAGCTACTTATCCCATTAAGCAGTCCGAATGATGCAATCAAATCAAAAACATCAATACAATATGATACTATTGAATTTTAATTTAAACATAAAACACAATACAGTTGAAAAGTTTGGGGTCAGTAAGTTTTTTGAATAAAATTTATGTTTTTATTTATGATTTATTAAATTGATCTTAAGCGACGGTAAAGACATGCAAAGATTTCTACTTCAAATAATTGCTGTTGCTTCAACCGTTATCAAGGAATTCTGAAAAATAACAACTATTATAGTTTCAGAGAAAATATGAAGCAGCAACTGTTTTCAAATCGGCGTATTAAAATTATTTCTAAAGGATCATGTGACATTGAAGACTGGAGTAATGATGCAGGAAATTCAGCTTTGCATCACAGGAATAAAATGTTGAATATATTCATATAGAAATATCTATTTGAGATTTTACTGTATTTTTACTGTATCAAACAAATGCCTCCTTCGTGAGAAGAAGAGACAAAACATTTCAAATATGTAAAATTAAGACCCAATCCTTCAACATTAGTGTATATTAATAAAAATAGTTTGACAATGCTTTGAATCAACCTCGATTATGTTTTTCTCAATCCTTCCCTGATTGCTAGATCATTCTTTTTTCAAGGATGACGTAGATCTTCAAACACGAGTTTCATTTTATGATCCGTTGTTACTGCAACAATGAATCCTGTATGAATCAGTTTTACACCTCTACACACAATGTGAATCGAGGTTGTGGCTTCTTTACACCATATTAAACTCTCTCCATTTCACCTGGTCTCTTTTCCAACCTCTCCTGAGAAGTCTTCATCCTCCTCTTCACGTCTGTCTCAGATATGTGTTAACACACTCCCCTCGTCCTGTACTGATTTCTATAATTCTGTCAGATCTCACTCGATGTGTCTCATTGTGTTTATATGCAACACAGAGCGACACGCACGTTAGCTGGCATTATCATCTGACCCGGGAGAGCGGAGCTCGGGAACGTCTGGAAATAACCCACAATTCAACGTTATATAAACAGTAGAAAATCCCACCGACAGACTCAACAAACACACAGGAATAGACTGGAGTGAGAGGAGTCGGAGATGACAGATTTCATTAGCAGAAGCGGCGGGTCGAGACACTAGCGAGTCTATCGACATGTGCTGGACACCAAATCCCTGACGGACACAGAGAAAGAGAACATATGCATATGCGCACACACACACACACACACACACACACACTGTGGGGTTGTAGCATGTTTCTATTTAGTTGCTAAGGAGTTCTGGCTGGTTTTTTTAACCCACTATGCGGTTTCTAGGGCATTTGTATGTAGTCATATGAGTGTTACTACTGCATGTGGTTGCTAAGGTGCTATGGGTGTTTTTAAAGGGAAGGAAAGGATTTGACATGTGGCCAGTTATGGTTTCCCATACTAGCAATGTGTGCTCTGCATTTAGAGGTCGACCTCTAACTTAAACCTAAACCTAACCTTAGCCATGAGTAATGCCTTAAATCATGTTTAATGATAGATGACTGACACTGATGTACAAGCACCAAACACTAACTGTAAGCCTAAACTTCACACAAACTGTAAACAGTTTCTTCAAATCCAATTGGTTAATCACAATGTTGTCCCAGGGTCAACAAAGATGTTGAGCCAAGGACATCTTGCACAGGGCAAAATCAGGTTAGTGGACTGTTACAGGGTTAGTTCACCCAAAAATGAAAATTTTGTCATTAGTTACTCGCCCTCATGTTGTTCCAAACCCGTAAGATCAAAAATATCTTAATTTGTGTTCAGAAGATGAACGAAGGGACGAAGTATGACCCATGTAAATATCCAACCTGATCTGTGTTTTAAAGGTGTTTTAAACATGTTGCTACAGTATATTTGTATATAGTTGCTAGGGTGTTTCTATGTGGTTGCTAAGGCCTTTTGGATATTTTTTTAACATGCTATGCGGTTACTAAGAAGGTCTTTTTTTTTTACACCGCTGTTTGGTGGATAAGCATTCTGGGTGTTTTGTGGCTTAAAGTTTTAGCATGTCGCTATGGTGTGTTTCTATGTGGAAGCTACAACGTTGTTTCTCAAGCCATGCACACTCTGTATGATTTTGGCCATGATTGGGCCATTTGTAAAACGTGTGTCTTTGATCATTAGTTTGACATGTTTACCAACAGACGATTAATGACCATTTATTAATCAAATTTGACCTCTGCCCAAATTCTGACAGTGTCATAAGATTTGGTGCAAAGTCTTATGTGACTTCTCCTATGACAAACATCAGATTGTCTTCATTTTTCAAGATGAAAAGAGCTATGATGAGAATTAAAGCTAGACTTCTTATAATCTCCATAAACTCCTGATCCTGGCCACCGTTCACAGAATTCATATGATATGCTGCCTTTGCTATGATAAACACCAGTTGTGTGTGCTGCTTACATCATCCTAAATATGCCTGTTTTGCCACCGTTCATCGACTTTTTCATGATAGCTCACAGTCACTGAACCCATGTTTAACATGTCTTAACTGTCATACGGTCTGATATGACAACTAAGATGACAATGACAACACAGTGTGACATGATCATCATGTTATGTCTGACAAGCAACAGTTGTGCAGTGTGCACTTGGCTTAATTTGTATGTAGTTATGTTACCAGGGTGTTGCTATGTGGTTGCTAAGGCATTTTTTAATTTTGTCACCATATGTGGTTGCTAAGATGTACTGTACTGACTGCTTAATAGGGACTTCACTTCTGGAACGGCAGTGGTATTTCGATGTCATTTTGCGCGTTCACAACTTCAGCTGCTACGTTGTGGCGTTCTGCTGTGATGGTCTACTACGGCAAACAGCTGTTCTCACGTAGTCATTTGAACATGACAGATAAGAGAGTTAAATGCTACGTTTTATGGTATACACCATTTAATTCCATCAGGATACAATTCTACCATTAGTCTATCTGTTATTCTGTGTTGATTAAGTTTTATATGTCTGCTGTTAGAAACAGCACCTACTGAGACTAAAGATATGTGAAGCAAACGATTTATTATTGTCTAAACATCCGCCTCATAATCCATGATTTGCATTTAAATAAATGACTGAATGCCACATTTGCTTAATGATTTTTATGTTCTGGACTACGGCGGTGTAACAGCTTACTTCTGTAGCCAACGTAGCCTTTCCATTACCAGCTGTTGCTAGTCCCTATTAGCAAGTTGCTAGGATGTTATCATGTTGCTATGTGGCTATATTCCAATTCAAACATTAAAAATGGACTCCAGATGGGTGAAATCTGTGTGCCCGTGCCTGCACTATATCTCAGAGGAATGTCTATCTTACTCTTTTTCTAGACAAGACTGGATAGCGATGGATTTGTTTAATAGGCTGTTTTTATGCTATCAAATGAACAGACCAGCTGATGTTAAACTGGCACACATCTCTGATCACATTCATTTCATCACAGTACACATCAAGTATATGCTAATGTATAGGAACATACAAAAGAAAATGTTTAGAAGTTGTAACTACTCACCATTTCCTTTCACCTTATAGCTTTTTAGCTGTTCGTGTGTACAGAGTCCTGCAAGTTGTACAATCTTAACAATCCATGTACACTCTTAATAGAAAAATGATTGCTTTATCTGACTTTTTGGATGATTTTGTTACTTCTGCAATAATAAAATGTTGGCATTGCATAAATGTGCAGTTATTTCTAGTCTCTTAAACCTATGAGGTTATCCTCTCAAACACTCACTCCATGAGAGCTTCTATCTGAATCCATAAAGATCACCGAATGTGAGACGTGTGTGCAGCGAGAGAGAGAATACAATGAATTTTAATGGCTGTTTGTGTCAAGTGTTTGTCCACATGGCTGAACAGAGCGAGTCAGAAATCAGAGCCGTGTCTCAAAGATCAGCCAAAGACAAATATCACATCAAAAAGAAAAAAAAGTACATTTTCTGCGCAAAATGACAGTGCATATTTCCAATTAAGCAATTCAAATGTTTAGTTGTTAAATGTAATAATGAACATAGCAATCGTTATTTACCCCCAACCGCAGAAGACGCGGAGGATTAACGTTACTTTCATTTTGAAGAGAATGCAATCTGCTTAAATGCGTCTAAGTTCACTTGAATCATTCGTGATCCAGTTGCATCTACAAAATTGAGTATAAGGGTTTTTTATGTGTCTTTGCCAATCGCCTTTCCTCTTCAGGCCGATCGACTGTTGGCACTGGTTCCCTCAATAAAAACCAATAGGATTTTTTCATAGGCTTTTGTAATAAATAGTGACTAAAAGACATACAAATTCAATTCTGTACATTTTGAAATAATGTGTATTAAAAGTTAACAAATCCTTGATTAATATGAATATTTTAATTAAAAATGTGTCTCTATGTCAATTTAGGCTTCGTAACAGCTTCTTATGTGGCTGTAAGCATTTAATTTTAACGTGGCTGTAAGCCCTATGCAATGTTAGTTTTACTTTCACGGCGACTAAGCCTACCTTATGGTATATAGTGATAAAACAAGCATCTTCCACCCGAGGAGGAAAACAAAAAAACATTGTCGAACAACATTATAAAATGTGGGAAACTATTAAGTGGTGATTCTACTAATTGTACTTATATTATTCACCATAATTGGAAAATACTGTAAATTAATAAATGACGTTTAATGTCTCAGACAGCGCCTGTAGTCCCACTCAGCTGCTTGTTAGCAACCATCTTTTAAAAAAAAACGTAACTGTTTTAAAAAAAAGATGAGTGGGGTGTAGCTGGTATGTTTAACGTCATAGAAAATATATTCGGCTTATGTGAACCACGGACCTTATTTTAGGGGAAACCCATATTGACTTCGGTGCTTTGGAACCAGAAGTGCTAAAATGCTACCTTGCTTCCAGGTTTTTGCCAACAAAGTTACATCATAGTTCCCCCACTTTATATTGTGCTTGTTAGTAAGATCAGCGGCTAAATTTTACAGTTTGGAAGAGAGGGGCGGGGTCAGCAGAGCTCATTAGCATTTCAAGCAACATACAGTAGACTACAATGGCTTGATCAAAACAGAGCTGATTTTGACAGGGTAAAGAAGGTGTTTTTTTTACAGTAGCATTGATCATTTTTAACCAAAGTATGTTATAGGCATTTCATTAGGATCCTAATGAATCATATCAAGTAAATGGATAAAATGGCCTTCAATGTTCAAGGTTCTTCAATTATTATGTGAACAATCTCTAAACATTTTGGAAGAGTATAATCCATTCATTATGTAGTTATGCTAATGTTTTGTAAACATTATTAAAAACCCAGGTACATTTTAACAAACGTTCTACTAGTGTCACTGGAATACTATTCATAGCTTTAGAGAACCATGACGAAGCACATTCTGTTAGCTGAGTAAACAAGCTCATACATGGTCACATAATGACAACAGAGAAGTAAATTTGGCCCCGAATTTACCAGTTTCGATGAAAGCAACGGAACTTAAAAATTAAATGCAAATTACATGCAAAACACACAATAAACACAAACAACCGTCTCAATGGGTAGTTTGAAAGCGTGTGTCATTATTTACACGCTCTGCACAGCATTTGGGATTCTGGCGGTCATTATCTTGAGCGTAAACATGAACCGAACGAGGTTGTTATTATTTCTCATCACAGCTTGATAATAACGCACTATGGAATGAGTCAGATACTGGGGAAAAAAAAGCTTTTTTTCTCTGCAGCTTCGTGCATTTGCACATTTACTGTATCTTGAAACCGAGTCCTCACAAGACTGGTTTAATTATAAATCAACGAGCGAAAAATCGGTGGATATTTCCAGGCCTCTCCTGCTGTTGACTCTGTGACTGTAGCACGTCCTACCCAGCTCTGACTCACTCCACATCTAATGCTTTCGGTTAAAATTAGAGCTAGCGTGGTTAGTTGGTTCGCAAGCTAGTTGTTTGTTCCAGCGCGGGTGTGTGTGTTTGCGCACTGATTTGCCAAACCCTTTGCGTCACGTAATAACCTATGAGTCGGTTTGACAGGTGAGAGCAGACAGAAGCGCCACGCGTTCTGCTGTTTGTCTCACGCTGTGACAGAACTGATTCCGTATGTTCTGCTTTCACTCTCCAGTCAGTACGACTGCAGTATCACCTCAGATGGCAGGACAGCGGACACACAGCGGCTTCCAAATCACAAGGGTGTTGTTTACATGGTACCAGAGCTGTAGAGCTTCTGAGGATAAACATGTGTTAAAAGTTTGTGAGGTGCATCACATCTTAAGAGTGAATTGCACTTGCTGATAGTATGTTTATTTGCACAAGTCTTTGTGATCCCCATGTGGTTTTACAGTCTCCAGTCTGGCCAAACAGTTTAGACTGGTCTATTTTGATGGGTTTAGAGATTATTTAGATGATTAGGCCACCTCAGGGGTAGATTACTTTAAACAGCTTTTCAATTTTGAATGAATTAAAAAATAATAATAATAATAATATGCGATTGCTGATTTTGGTTACAGAGAAAAATGAAGGATTATGGACTAAAGGACATTTACATGTTTTTTTTAAACTATAGAAACTTTTAAATGTGTTAGCTAATGGCTTTGCCGTGCTGTATTGCATTAGTTTATCAATTATAATCTCTGATAAAGTCTATTTCCAGTAAGTTATAAATATGGATGTAAGACTATGCGTAAAAATATTGTTACAGACATATAGGCAACTTACTCTTGAGTATATAGTGGTCCATAGAAACAGCTGCTTGCTAATTGGGCATCTATCCCCATCAAGAACACAATGTTGTGAAACATTGATACTGGGTTAAATTTCAGTTGCAAAATGCAATGTAAATTCAACGCCTAATGTTGAATTGATATTTAATCCCAATGTCAGCTGGATCAATATTTTTATTCTTTTAGGTAACCTAAAATCCAGTCAACGTCAAACTGATGTCAAATACTGACGTCAATCCAATTTTCATTTCAACCAAAATGCAACGCCTGTCCAACGTCAATCTGGCATAATATAAACGTCCGGTCCTTATCTGCAGAATATTGACAAATGGGCTAGTGTTGATTTGAAATTGGGGCAAAATTCGTGTATCGTGTACCTTATTTATTTGTGTGCAATTATTTTTTATTTTCAGCACATAATTTCTATACCAAGACTGCTAACTAAAGTCTTCAGGATCACTTGAAAATAAAAGGCAGGTGTGTTGGATTAGAGTTGTAGCTGAACTTTGCAGGACAGTCGATCGCCAAAAGCAGGATTGGGCACACCTGGTCTATACCATATTTTTACGAATTGTATAAATTTAAATGATCAAAACCCAGTTTTGGAAACCCTGCTTTAAAACGTTCAAAAATGTGTCAGTTATAAGGTTACATACATCAGTCACAATACATGACAACAGATAAATCTCAACACTCTTCTCACACTCCTATATCTGCTGGAATCAATCTTCTGGCCTTTCTTAATTGTCTGTCTGATTGTCTTCTACAGGGTGGCAGGCCATTTTCTGCTGTCGACCCCTGACATCACAAACTCCCACTTAACTCTGATCTTTCGTCTCCAAGATCACAATTAAAAACTCTCTCACTTTTAAATTGTGTTGTCACACCATGAGCTCTTTTTGGTTTTTACTTTGTTCTGATTTACTTTTTTTTCTTCATGTGTAAAGAAACTATAAGTCTAAAGCCCGTTCACGCCAATAATGATAACTATGAAGATAATGATATTCCACAACAGCGAACAATATTGTCTGTTTATTCTAACCGCACACACTTTATACTCTTGAGCTTGTAATATTATGATGGACTCTGATTAGCTGTTGAAGTTTGTATGGTTCATTTGGTTCCCTACAAACTCTAATCGCTCAGTATAAAATATTAAAGAGGGAATCTGTAGAAGAAGATTCAATGGCAGATACAGCACCCCTTATGCTAAACACAAAAAATGCGACGCATACCGCTTTGGGCTGTTGGAATTTGAATTTTAGGCCTAAAAGTGTACGCTTTTCATCTAGAATAATAGTAATACATCTTATTTGTAGAGTGGACTTTACACTAATAGTCCAAATTGTTGGTGAGTGTTAAGGGATTCTGATCACCTGTACAACCTCTCATCAGTTGTCCAGTACCTATCCCAGGGTGCCGGGGGGCGACTGGCTTGACAGGAAAGAATGAGATGGTGATGATGATGGTGGCGCTGGTGGGACTTTGCTGCTGACAGTAATGAGTGATGGCTTCTCTCCAGGGAAAGAAAAGTTTGTGAGGAAGGGAAAAAAAAGAGGAATGTATAGGGAATAAGTGGTGTCATTCTTCTTTCCATACGCCAGTGCGTTTGTGCCCCAGAGGACTGGAATATAATCAATATCCTTCTGTTCAAATGCTCTCACGCACACACTTGAGGTGTTCGTGGTGGAACTCTTCAGCATGATGTTTCTCTTTACGGTTCTGGTGGAGGCCGATTAAACCAAATCAAACGTTTGGGGGTTTTGTCACACATCCATGAGTTTGGAAATGAAAGAGGTATCCTTTATGGATGAAAAAAACCCTCACAAATTTATGGACCTTAATCAGGATAGATGCAATTTTTAATTGGATGAAATTAAAATGAGGCATTTGGCTACTGGAAATGTTTTGGAAAATACATTGTAATGTTTTATTGACCGAAAAATGAAATGTTTGCCGTTTTAAATTCCATTTATTCTGATTAATTCTTATGAATGGTCTGCAACACAAAGACAGCAATGAATAGAGACTCAGAAATGAAGAGTTCTCAATGTCTCAAAGTCAAAAAGAATTGTTTAGTAATGTAAAAATAAAATATTTAAATTAAAATAAAAGAAAACTGGGTAACACTTCAGAACAGGGGTCCAAAATAATGCATTAGTTAAGCATTAATTAATGGTTAATTTGTTATTAACTTATTCATTTGTTATTTACTTATTAATCATTAATTAGTAGTGTGTTTTTGCTCAACTAATGCTTAATTGTGAACAAATTAACTATTAATTAATGCTTAACTAATGCATTATTTTGGACCCCTATTCTGAAGTGTTACCGAAAACTTATTTAAAAAATAAATAAGCAAAAAAGGGTTTAAGATAAAGTACTAACACTGAATTACAGATTATTAAACTAAAACAGAATTGAAAGTTGAAACAACAAATAGACTACAAGACAATTATAAAAGCTTATATTTCAATTGAAAAACTGCAAAAAAAAGAAGAAAAAAATTCATAGTTGACCAAAGACAAGAATGCATTTTGGTTAGGTTTTAGAACATCTTTGATGAAAGATTTTGATCCACTTCAAATGTTGACTAGTGTGTGTAAAGAGTTGGAGGAGATCCCTCGGGAGACTATCCTCCCCCTCATCAGGAACATGCCCGGGTGTTGTAGGGAGGCCTGTCACACACTACTGAACCTCATTTTGACTTGTTTTAAGGACATTACATAAAATTTGGATCAGCCTGTAGTGTGTTTTTCCACTTCAATTTTGAGTGTGACTCCAAATCCAGACCTCCATGGGTTAATAAATTAATATAAAATCATTTTTGTACGGTTTTGTTGTCAGCACATATAACTATGTAAAGAAAACAAAAACTAATAAGAATATTTCATTCATTCAGATCTAGGATGTGTTATTTTAGTGTTCCCTTTATTTTGTTGAGCAGTGTATATACTAAAGCATTTCCCATTAAATTGCTCAAAGGTCAAGTGATCTATGCTGATCGACTTTTAATTTATAGCAATACCAATTATTTGAAACTGAGACAAAGTTGATATTTGAACGAAACCTCCTTGGGAACTCTTGAACTCTAAAAGTGAAAGCTCTGAGCAATATAATGTTCCTCCGGGTAGAGACTGCAGCTCTGGCACGTGTTTTTAATGCATAAATAAATAAATTAAATGGAGGAGCCAGGCACATACACAGACCACAAACCCGTGCCAGCGTCAGTCATGCCACCGCATTCATGTGACGCCCCCAGAGGGTGGCATCATCTCACAATGTCACACTCGCCTGCCTCTTCCTCTCCTCCTCTTCCTCAGCAGCTCCCTGAAGACGTCTGGACACACGCCAAGCGGGATGTCATGCACCCCGAGCCTTCAGGTCCCTCTCCTGGAGCCATGCCTGTGTTTATTTCCTGTTTTATATCGTTAGGTCGATGTTTGAATGTGTCGCTGCAGCTGAAACAGGATTTAGACTGTTTAGCATTCAGCAGCGTGTCCCAAAACAACCTCTGCTGTACCTCGCCTGGGACACAAAAACAAAATGTGTTATGATCCAAACATCATGTCCCTGCACCCTTAAGGATGAATCACTGTCACGTAGTGCACTGGAAAACATAATTTGTCCAAATATCAAAACAACACCCTAGCCTACTCATTAATTCACTAATTCGGCTCGTTTCAAATCCGTCCCTGACCAGAACTCAAGGATGTATAATGTCTCAAAACAATACAAGATTCAACTCAACTGAAATTCATTTTTAAATCAGTCTCTGCTGCAGTCTACAATACAATCAATATATATATATATATCTTATGTTTAACACTCAATATAAAATATTTCAAGTATAGTACATATAGTATGTGTTTTAAAATAACTCAAAATTGATCTGATTCAAGACATTCATTCATTTGAAATATATATTTGACTGATCTAAACGTCAAACAAGAAGATTAAGGAGAAAAATGTTTAACACTCAATAAAAAAAGAAAGCAATCAAGATCAAAACCAGATTCATAAATCTGATTCATTAATTTACAATTAATTAATTAACAATAACAATTAAAATGTTCATCAGGTTACACAAGTTGATATGATTCTTTAAGGTCTTAAAAATAACAGCTCTCTTTTCATTAAGCCATTCTAGTCATTGTTGCTTTAAATGCTAATAGGCTCTGCTGACCCCGCCCCCTCTTCCGTGGGGTGACGAGCAGACTTTAAGCTTAAAGGAATAGTTCATTCAAAAAAGAAAATTCTGTCATGTTTTACTCACCCTCATATAGTTCCAAACCTTCGTGTTCGGCAGAACAAAGAAATTTATACAGGTTTGTACTACTTGAGGGTGAGAAAATAATAAGAATTTTCATTTTTGGATGAACTATTTCTTTAACGACAAAACGCACATAATGTAAACTACTAATGTAAACAGTTCAGAATCACAGTATTCATAAAGCAGTAGGAGAAAAGCCCTACTATTTCCAGAGAGATTCTAAAGTCAGCATCCCCTTTCTATCCCATGAGGCCATGGGAGAACATGCTGGTAGATAACATAACAATAACAACATCACAAATGCAGAAGGTCATCAGTATTACATTACATACACACATTCATGTATGCACTTTTTAATGACTGTGAAGAAGTATTGTGTGATTTTAGATGCAGCCCACGTGTCTAAGAGGAAGTTTGATCTGCTGCTGGTTCCTGTGGACAGAGGTGAGTATTAGTGCTCACGTGCGAGCAGGTGAGCGCCTGCAGCAGCATTAAAAAGCTCCTCACATGATTAATGGCTGGCCTCCTTTAACACCTGACTCAGACAAAGACGTGATATCTGCAGGCATGAGTGATTTCTATTCACTCATTTTTGATATATTAGAACAGAATGATGATTGCAATTAAATAAAATATGATGCATTAGCTATTATGAATCATATTTCATATTTAGATATGCCACATTATTGACTAAAATGTACTAGTCACTCTCATATTCATCCAAACCCATATGCTGTTATTTTTCTGTGCAACACAAAAGAAAATTTGGTAACACTTCAGAATAGGGGGTCAGAATAATGCATTAGTTAAGCATTAATTAATGGTTAATTTGTTCACAATTAAGCATTGGTTGAGCAAAAACACACTAGTAATTAATGATTAAAATGTTAAGTTTTATTGCATTATTCTGACCCCCTATTTTGGAGTGTTACCGAAAATTTTATTCGTCATGTTAGCCCATAATTAGTTTCTGAAGCTTGTTTCTATAGTTTCTATAAGATCAAATTCATGTCCAGAACTAAAAAATGGCAGATCACCTGAAGGACAATGACACAGTCTTCATTTAAAGGAATGTTTTTTCCTTAAGGCTAATGAATCTAATAAATATGTTTACCTGGCAAGTGTTGTAAATATAATACGTCACTTTAATTAAGAGGACGAGTGTGTTAATGCAGACTCCGGTGAGCAAATTTACAGACAAAAGGCCGTCTAAAGGGTTTCCTCATCCTCTACGATCCCGCTGGGTCGAGCCATGTCTGCCCACGAGCAGCTCAGACAAGAAAAACCGAGCAGATTCTGATAGACCACAGGAGGATGAATCATCCTGCCACTCACAGGGAACGCTGAATGGAAATTAAAGGCATATTTCATACAGAAATTCCCTGAGGGCCTGAGACGATCTCCATGGAGATAAGGAAGCTGCGAATTTGATTTTACGTCTTAAAAAAAACACAGGATTGATTTGCAGAAGGTCATTAATAACTAAAAATAGCCACACCTGAGCAAATAAATCAACTCCGCTTAGAAAACATTTGAATAAATTAAAAGATTTAAAGCCAAAAAATGAAATCTAAACTGATTGAGCGTGAGTAAATGATGACAGGTTTTTAATTAGTTGCTTTAAGCACTTTCCAAAGACTGTCCATGTTGTCCTTGTGTGAATGAAAGTGACGATGAACAGAATGCGTGTTTATGGGAGGACATTGATATGGAGCTGTCACAATACACAATATTTAAGAGCAGCACTTTACACTGCAGACGTGCTCGATAAATACTGGCCTTTTATGAGACGTTTGACCCCATCGTTTACAGCGTTTATGGGGTTTTCAGCTTGACAGATGTGCTGTCTCTCGCTTTAGAGTTACAGCAAGCAACCAATACAAATAAATGCAACTATAATGAAATGTTCCACATATACAAACCAACCATGCGCATGTGCATGTTTCTGATCTTTTGTTTCCCAGTATGTTTTGCACTACACAATGAGACTTTTACTTTGTAATTATTTGGCATATTTAAATCAAAAAGAACTCATCTATGTTTCCCATCACCAATGAAGTGCATACAAGTAGTGTGTAGAAGTAGGAGTCCAACACCTGTCATAAAATATCTTGAAAGAAAGAAAAACACACTTAATACTCCTTATCCTCATGAACTTAAATCAATAAAACAATACCACCAGGTGCACCCCGGAGACCGTTTTATGAGAATATCTTCGGAAATGTTTTTTGTCAGTCTCTGGACAGTTGCCAGGCAATATCTGGATGTTCAATTGAGTGGAATGAAGCATTGTTGAATCATTTGAAAATCAAGAGACTCCCTTTCAGAGGGCATCTGTAAGTGTGTGTGTGGCCCGTATCAGCAGATGTTCTGTCGAGCTCAAGTGACTGTCATTGAGGGTTGACAGCACACATGGTGTGTGAACGCTGCGATGGCGGCGGAGGACGATGATGTCACAGATTTCCCTGAAGAAAGAAGTGCTTCAGTGTTAAAAGTTGCAGACAAAACTCTCTATTTTGAAATCATCAAAGCGGCATTAAGGCATCACTGAATGCTGACCATCGTATCATTATGAGTCATCAGGGATTTTCAAATTGTAACTTGTGAAAATTAGCCTAAGTAAAGGCAAGTTTCGAAGATGGATGCAGTTAAATGTTCCATCCACCTACTGACTTTAACTGAAAACTGTTTACTGTTGCCTTTTTGTTTTATTACACACTATTTTCCTATTTAATACTCAGTCTGCATTCACAAGCTTCAATGTTTAAAGTGCTATATGTATATTAAGGTGACTTGACTTTATTTTTCATCGCTTAATGAGGGATATCTGTTCATTAGCTACTTAAGAGAAAGAACGAGAAGAATAAACTCCAAGCGTTTTGAGAGTTATGACTTGGACCAGCAACAGATTCATTTGATTTTATGCCCTACAACATGAAAAGCTCAAAATGCCATGTGTTGTCATCTTGGAATTACGGTAATTATGACATGGCGTGAAAGCAGCAGTAATTACCGTGATTATGAGATAACTTGTAGAAAGCATCCATGTCCTCGTAGAACCAACACAGTCTCACGAGCAATTCGTATATATTCGTACGAGGTGCCAAATTTGTGCCAATTCGTACGACCTCACTCGTACGATTTCGTACGATTTGTCTAAAACC
>JAUMHR010075246.1:0-15946 GCA_032361145.1 Enteromius fasciolatus | reverse complement strand
AGGCCAAGTGATTAGCACACCTGATTCTGATCATTTGAATGGGTGAGCGAAAACTTTTGGCAATATAGTGTATATATTCTCAATAAATATGAGCTAAATATTAAATATAAACCATTGTTGTTTATGTTTATTAAAACTATAAAAAATAATTTAATTATTAAAAATTTAAGCAAACAAATAAACTTAAGATAAATAAAAATATATAAGTATTAGGTGAAAATTTAAAAAACAAACAAAAATGAATGGAAACAAAATAGGCTTAAGTACTAAAATTAATAAAACTAAAACTGAAATAAAAATAAATTAAAGCAAAATAAAAAAAAATTATAATAATTTTATAAAAGGATAAAAGCACATAACAAAACAATTAAACTAATGACAACTTAAATTATAAAAAATAAAATCTGATTCAGAACTCTTCTTTTTTTAACTCTAGGAAAGATAGTTATTGATGGCATTGACATTTGCAAGCTTCCACTCCAAACCCTGAGATCCCGTCTGTCAATCATTCTACAAGATCCAGTGCTGTTCAGCGGCTCCATCCGGTATAAACACACAAGCATGCTCGCTCAAACATACAAACAGACACAAAAATACATTTGTATCTGCGTAATGCAGGCACCTCACACACACACTCACTGAGGATAAACTGACCCTAACAGACAAGACCAGGGACAATAAACACGCACTTCCTGCCTGACATTTTTAATCAGAAGTTCAACATAAACACAGATCATTTACAAAACACAGGGACCCCCAGGATGTGAAATAGGGGGCCTTCCAATTCATTAGCATTGCTTAACTCTCAGAATAAACTAAACGTTCTTGTGTATGTAGTATTTTATCTCCTTATATATGTTTCTTTTAAAACAGTGTTAAGTATTTATTTCACTGGATGTTCAATATGTATCTACAAGTGTCCCCGGCTCCAAGCTTGTTTGAACTTCTCACGGATACTAAGTGTCATGTTTGTTTCTGAAGACAGTGAGCATATGGGGTTTGTTTAAAGAGGCCGCCAAGGGATAAGAAAGAAAATAAAACTGAACCACCATCACAAGTTGTCTGGGAAGGGTTTTGGGCAAGCTGTTGTGATGACGATGTTTATACGAAGCAGGCCTAATGGATCATTGGGCCCAGGAGACAGAACGGACAAATTATTAGTACAGCAAATCTTTCCTTGATTTTAATTTCGGAAAATGTAGGGCCATGAAGGAAGAAGTTGTCCATTTTCGGATGTGAATATGGGTTCCTTAGCATTTCCTCTTATGGTCATTGAGTGCATTAACACTATGTCCCTTGAGTTTATTATTCATTAGAAGGTAAACTTCATCCAAAAAATTCAATTCTGTCATATTAATTCAAGCTGATGATGTCCCACATCTTTCTTAAGTGGAACAAGAAAAGAGTTATTTTGAAGAAAGTCCAAGCTGCTCTTTTCCATACAATGAAAGTGATGGCTACTTTTTAATGTTTTTTAAAGAAGTCTCATGTTAATAAAAGGTGTAATTATTTGGCTTGAATTACAGTTAAAGAGTGAATTCTTATTACAATTTAAAGTAACTGTTTTCTAGTTAAAATATCTTTTATTCCTGAATTTTCAGCATCATTTCTCCAGTCCTCAGCGTCACATGATTCTTCAGAAATCATTTTAATATGCGTATTTGGTGCATGGCATTATTATTATTATTATTGCAAGCAGTTACATTACTTCTATTTATAATTTTGTTGAAAAATTAGATTAAAAGTTCAAAAGAATAGCATTTATTCGAATTTTTTGGTAACCCTTTACTGCCACTTTTAATCAATTTAATGCATCCTTGCTGTATAAAATAATATTTAAAAACCATCAAAATTATTGAATATTAATGATGTTACATACACAAAATTATATAACTTCAGAGGACTGGAATATAGTGTATGAGTCATAGCATTCTAATACTTTTATGATGCTTTTATGCCCCAGTCTTTCTTTTCTTTCACTGTAAGAAAAAGAGCAGCATGAGCATTCTGCTAAATGTCTCTTTTTATGTTATGTAATGAAATTTGATATGATAAAATGATAGCATTTTCATTTTAGGTCACTCGAATAACTGCTAATTCGTGTTTGCTTTTGTTTGCACTTGTGCATTTTTAGGTTAAATCTTGACCCCGAGCGCACTTGCACTGATGACAGGCTTTGGGAAGCGCTTGAAATCGCCCAGCTAAAGAATATGGTAAAAGCACTCCCAGGAGGACTGGGTAAGAAGGATCCTCTCCAACCAAGTCGTTATTTCCATAATGACAGTCACCTTATGACTTTGACACTGAGTGAAACTTCTCTATTGCAATGAAACGCTGGAGTTTTCTGACCTTTTCATTGTGACCCGGAGCATTCAATTTTATTTAAAAGTGATTTTTGGTCAATCCGAACAGCTGTAAAGCATCATGCTGTGCGTATGTCATTCCCCAGATGCTGTGGTGACTGAAGGAGGGGAGAACTTCAGCGTGGGACAAAGACAGCTCTTCTGTCTTGCACGGGCCTTTGTCCGCAAAAGCAGCATCCTTATAATGGATGAGGCCACAGCTTCTATAGACATGGCCACGGTACAACCCCATTCCTTTCCATAAGAATGGAAAAAATAAACAGGATTTGCTAAACCATAACCATGACTTTAAAAAAGTCTAAATTAAGAGATACTACATCATATGAAAAATTTTGAGATGAAATCATGACCTCTTTTTTGACGTAATTTGGACTTAATTTTCATAATTATTATTTAGTACCTCGTAGTTTTGTTTTATAATCTCCTAATTATGGCTTACCATACAGTAATTTTGACATTTTATTACCTAATTATGACTTCCCCTAATTTAAGGGGCTTTTTGTCATAATTTTGACTTTATTCTCATAATTATGATTTAGTATGTCATAGTTTAGATTTTTTGTTAATCTCATAATTATGATTTGGCCTAAGATTTATTTTCTTGGGCATTGGGAATAGGCTTAAATATACATTAGTCACATGTTATATAATTAGATAAATATTTATAAAAACATTCTCAACACATTTTATTTTTAACGTAATGTAACATTTCATCTTGTTTGAGCATAATTTGTGAACGCTGAACACTAAAATCATT
The DNA here is from genome assembly GCA_032361145.1 of Enteromius fasciolatus. Classification (NCBI taxonomy): domain Eukaryota; kingdom Metazoa; phylum Chordata; class Actinopteri; order Cypriniformes; family Cyprinidae; genus Enteromius; species Enteromius fasciolatus. Next base: position 12,826 of record JAUMHR010075246.1, on the reverse strand, counting down.
TTTTGTTTTTTTGGTATGAAAATGCTTTTTTGTTGTAAATTCAATAGGAAAATATTCTTCAGAAAGTGGTGATGACTGCATTTGCTGATCGGACTGTTGTCACTATAGCGGTAAGCTACCCTATATAACTTTCTTTGCTGATCTATATTAAAAAATGGGTACAAAAATTCTCAAAACAATTTAGAAATAGACATTTAAAGGGATGGAAGGACTCTTAATGCTTGCCAGGCTTTTCTCTGATTTCGTCTTACTTCACCACTTCCGTCAATCTCTTGGCATTAACACATTGGCTCATAAGAATGTTATAAGCCTGCAGCCACTGTAGTCTGATGTTTGTCAGAGCCACAGATACACAAAAATGGCCTTTCTGCCTCTGTTTGTGTCAGAGAACAAGATTGAGCTCTGAATATATGCATGATCTCTGACTGCTGCACTTTTTCACCTGTTTTCCTCGCTTCATCCTCATCACCTTTTTCCCCTCTCTTCTTTCTCCTTCTTTATCTGCCTGCCTCTCTTCCTCTGACACAGCACCTGGTTTCCTCCATCTTGGAGGCGGAGCAGGTGCTGGTGTTTTCCTCTGGGACTCTGGTAGAGTGTGACAGCGCTCCTAACCTCTTGGCTCAGGAGAACAGCCTCTTCAGCATCTTAGTCCGGACGCACAAGTAACCCTACTTTGGCTCCGCCCCTAGGCACCTACACCCTGCCACATTGGTTGGTAACCAAGAGCAACTTCCTATGTGTGCAACCTATCAGAACACTTCAGCGCACAGCCACTAACCCTACACTCTAAAAATTCTGGGTTTTTTCAAGCCTACTTTGGGTCAAATATGGCCCAACACAACATCAAAAAGTGAATAAAAAATTTGACCCAACAGCTGGGTTAGTCCATTTTTGACCCAAAGTTTGTTTGAAATAACTCAGCATTTTTAGAGTATATTCTAAAGCCAGCTGACTAGTGTTTGAGTACTGTATTTTAATGTGCTTATTTATGAATATATAATTTTTAAATCACCTTTTATCTTTCTTTCTGACAGATTAAAAAAAAAACATTTATAAAAACACAAATATAAGGTGTAAATTTGACATAAAGACCCTTACCTGACCAGGTAATCTAAAAAACAGATTCGTGTTAAATACATTTAAATTAATAAAGTTAATAAAACAACATTTTTTAAAATAAATCAGAAATATTATGTTAACTTGTCTGCGCGTTGTTAACTAAAATGTTCAATATATTTAGTTGAAATAAAAAATAAAATATAAATAATGAAAAACTATACTACAATTAGCAATATTGCCTCTAATACTAAATGCTGAAGGTAGAGAACTAGCCTTTGGTGTTTATGATCGATGGGCCAAGTTATTTCAGGGTCCTTTGTGGGTTTCACAGAATTAAAGGCCTGCACCTGCTACTGTTTTTTTTTTTCACTGGAAATGGATGATTGTAAGATTCCCTCAAGGTGGTTTTCATTTATCCTGTAAACAGCAGCTTGATGTTTTACTCAGATTACAGAATCCTGCAGCGGTTAAAGCACCAAAAGAGCACAGTTAAACATAATCTCCACGACTAAGGTGATGCTTTAATTGAAATACATTTGCACACATCTATTGATTGTGCCCATTTTCCACAGCATCGCGTCCACACTATCCTGACGGCTGATCTAGTCATTGTGATGAAGCGAGGAAGCATCATGGAGCATGGAAAACCAGAGATTCTCATGGAACAAGAGGACGGCTTATTTGCATCCTTCGTCAAAGCCGACATGTAGAGTCACTCATCTCCGTCAACACATTGGTTTATACCACTTTTGGCCTTATAAACTTATAAAAAAAATGGCAGCCATTTTTGCCAGGACTCAACATACAGACTCTGAACTGTTATTGTTTTATATAAAACACAGTATTAGACTCTATTTTAGCATTTTCTTACCTTACGGCTCTTTTTCTATGTTGATGACGCGTGTACTCTGAAACACATAAGCAATAAGCATTTATCTACTGTGTTTTGATTAGTACCAACACTGTACAGAGCACTGTCCGGTTGAGGCCTGACGCTCTTGTCTGTCTGTCTGAAGTGCATTGCTGATACAGATTTAGGGGAGGAGGACAAATATAGCTGGCTACCCAAAAGCCTGAGCCCTCACATGCCTGTGGAGCCCTCACTTTCTGGGGAGTCCTGCATAGTCCAACCAAAATCAACCCTAATGTTTTATTCACACCCTATATTCAAAACTGATTGTATTATATATTTAATACTGTATTCCTCTTATGCAAACTACTTACCAAAAGCCTATTTTAGTGTTTGTTTTTCTTTGGAGACAATTTTGTGTCGGTCTTAAAGGTAAAGCTGCAGTGCGGAACTTTTGGCGCTCGAGCGGTTTATAAACAAAGCGTGCGTCTCGCGGAAGAACATTGTAGCCGGCGCTACTTCTCTCTGTTTAAGGTAATGACGAATCACGGAGGTACTGGGCTATTCCGCTGCGGTACCTACCCGAACCAGCCTAAATAGTCCGAGTATTATAAAAAAAAAAAAAAAAATCGTATTATAAATGTACCGTAGTTATTCAAGACAAGACAAAAACACGGTTTGAAAAATGTATTTATTGTGCACTTGCATATTATATACATTTTGTGAATTTTGAGCACAAAAAAAAAAGTTACGGACAAGTAATATTTAGGTTTTAAACATTTGCTAAATCCAAAACCATAAGTTTTAACTAAAAGTCATAACTAAAAATAAACCTTTCACCCTATAAAAACACCATAAAATATTGACCATATGCAGACTTTAAGCAAGCATGCCTCCACTTTTTCCAAGTACGCTACATGTTAAATATCATTTCGATCCGCCTAATTTCTCTGTTCTAATCCGCTATGACATTCTATTATGGGGATGTCAAAACGAGTCAGCAGTCTTTGTACAGCCAAGCGATATATTGTACACATAGCGTCCTTGGTTTCTCTCCTCGTCCTTTCATGGAGTGCCAGGCTGTACCCTAACCTCCCTTTCACCTTTGAACATTAAGCATTCTTTATTTGATCGCTCTGCTTTCTGGAAGTTGCAACCAAATACGATCTAAACAGTATGTCGTAAGTGACGCTCTGTCTCTGCAGTGAAATGATGCTGCAACGGGCTGTGGGAAATCGTTCCGTTCACAGGTCGCTGACTGTCAGAGCCGGTGATTTGATGAATATTTGCAGCGAGCTGTGATGTTACACTTCAGCAGTGATATTCCAGTAACTTGTGAACGCAACCGTGTGCGTAAAAGTGCATCTGACACGCTCGACACACTGTGGTGACGTGTAAACATGACCTAAAACTTAAACAAGAGCCAACAGCAGCAGCACGTTTAAGTAGGCTAAGAAAACCTTTTTTTTTACTAGGCTACTGCAAATTTCAGGTATTTGCATGTTAGTCACGATGGACTGTTTTAAATGTACATAAGCCTATGTAATTAGTATGGCATTTGTATCATAAGCATTTAACAGCATTGTTCTGTTGCCTAGCTTTTTGTACACATGAAAATAAAAATTGCTTTGTGTGTATACTTATCTCTGTTGCGCGTATTTGCTTAAGCATTAATATTCAGCGCCTATATTTGACTAACATGGAACTTGATTTCAAGGACTCCAAAAATATGTTTTAATGTCTTACATCTTTCCTAAATTACAAAGGCAGCTATATATTTCCATATGCAGAAACTCATTTAAACTGTGAGAGAAACAAAAATTGTGCTATTATAAAAGACAAATAAAGAGTTGTCTTTCAGATTGTGAAATACTGAAGCCAAAGCAAATCTGGATAATGTTGACTTTGTAAGTTTGACTTTGTAAGTTGACAGTATGACAGCGTCTTTTATCCTACTTTCTATTAGGACAGAGTTAAATACATAAAACCTGAAGAAAAACATTATTAATTCAGATTTATTTGTATAGCACTTCTCACAATAAATATCATTCCAATGCAGTTTTATTTAGAACACTGCCTTAATCAGTGAGCAGCTAAAGACAACACTGAGGAGAAACTAATCAGATTCAAAATATTCTTAGCTTACACTTAAGTGTGTCATAGAAGAAAATGTTTAGTCATTTTCTAAATTAAAAAACAATAAGCACATTTAGGTTTATGCTAGTTAGGTTCAACTAAACAAAACATTCACAATCTCATAATCTTCCTGTTTCCAGGAAAACAAAATAAAACAAAAATGTACATTCCATAATCTGTATAATACTATTAAAAAAAAGTTACCTGTTACCTAATTTATTTGCTTTGAACATGTTCGTAGTCATTCTAGCGCCCCCCTTCGGTTCCCCTCAGGTGTCTCTGGACACCAGTTTGAAAAGCACTCCAATAACTCACTACATTGCACTGACAGACACACACGTTATAATTTCTTAAAGAACTGTCTGCGAGCTTATGTGTTCCTATTATATGGTCTATTTTTTATAGGCTATAGTTTCTCCGACTAACTATTTTAGACTATACTTCAGATTATACTATATAGTATTTTCAGTTTTAATATATAAAACGAGGGCAGATGTACTTAATTAAATCTTTGAAAGTAGTTTTAGACTCTCCAGGGTGAATGTTTCTCGGAGGCAGCAGGACAGTGATGTACCGCCCATGCGTGTAAAGTCCTGTAAGAGCGCAGCACAATCATCATAAAGATACTTTTTGAAGCCTTTACGCGGTGAGTGTGTGCTTATGCTTATGTGGTGTTTATTGTATAAACTGAAACCAAAACCTAGATTAAGGTTTGATAGATGCAAAATACCTTTCTTAACTTTAATGTATGCTAGCGGAACAGATTTAGAGGGCAGATGCAGGATGGTTATTAAACTGGAGCTGCGCTTTTGACAGTCGTTGAATGGAGAGTCTTTTTTCCTGACCGTTTGCAGCGACCTGCTCAAAGGATGCTGCCGCGCAAAAGCATCATTCCCGAAGAGTTCGCGTTCTCCCCGGCGCTCTTGTCGGCGATTCCCCGCAAGCCCGTGTTCAGGGACCGCGTGAACAAAGCGCGCTTCATCGCCAAGAACGGCTCTTGCAACTTGTCGCACAAGAACATCCGAGAGCAGGGCAGATTCCTGCAGGACGTGGTTACTACTTTGGTGGATCTCAAATGGCGTTTCACCCTGGTGATTTTCTCCATGACGTTCCTGTGCAGCTGGCTGCTGTTCGCTATGTTCTGGTGGCTGGTGGCCTTTGCGCACGGAGATCTGGACTCTAACCTTAAACCTGAAGTAAAGCAGTGTGTCACTAATGTCAGGTAAGTGTGCTCAAGTCGTTTTAGCTAAGATTGTAATACATATAGGCTATATACTGTGGGGCAAAAAAGTACTAAGTTAGCCACCAATTGTGCAAGTTTTCCCACTTAAAAAGATGAGAGAGGCCTATCACATTGTAGGATTTTTAATGAATTAATTGGTAAATTCCCTGGTAAAATAAGTATTTGGTCACCTACAAACAAGCAAGATTTCTTTTAACTTCTTTAAGAGGCCGCTCTGTCCTCCGTTATCTGTATTAATGGCATCTGTTTGAAATCATTATCAGTATAAAAGACACCTGTCCACGACCTCAAACAGTCACACTCCAAACTCCACTATGGCCAAGACCAATGAGCTGTCATAGGACAACAGAAACAAAATTGTAGACCTGCACTTGGCTGGGAAGACTGAATCTGCAATAGGTAAGCAGCTTGGGGTCAAAATAATCACAAGAACTGTGAGCAAAAATCCCAGAACCATACGGGGGGACCTTAGAGAATGACATGCAGAGAGCTGGGACCAAAGTAACAAAGTCTACCATCAGTAACACACGCTCCGCCAGGGACTCAAATAAAGCAGTGCTAAACGTGTCCCCCTGCTTAAACCAGTACATGTCCAAGCCCGTCTGAAGTTTGTGAGAGAGCAATTGGATGATCCAGAAGAGGATTGGGAGAATGTCATATGGTCAAGATGAAACCAAAATAAAACTTTTTTGTCTTTTTTAAAAACTCAACTTGTCGTGTTCGGAGGAGAAAGAATGCTGAGTTGCATCCAAAGAACACCATACCTACTGTTAAGCATGGGGGTCGTGTAAATGAAAGAATATATGGGTTGTGTATCCTGAGATTTTGAGTGAAAACCTCCTTCCATCAGCACGGGCACTGAAGATGAAACGCGGCTGGGTCTTTCAGAAAACGTTTGACTTCTATCATTGCCAACAAAGGGTATATAACAAAGTATTGAGATTAAATTTTGTTATTGTCCAAATACTTATTTTCCACCATCATTTGCAAATAAATTAGTTAAAAATTATACAATGTGATTTTCCTCAATTTTATTTGATTATTTTTCTTATTTTGTCTCTCAAGTTGAGGTATATGTGATGAAAATTACAGGCCTTTTTAAGTGGAAAAACTTGCACAATTGGTGGCTGACTAAATACTTTTTTGCCCCACTGTATATATATAAATATGTATAAAGTAATAGACACGAGAGCAGATGAAGAGTAAATGTTACTTTATAAAAAGTTTGCAAAAAGTTAAAGTTAAAATTCTAATTTTAAATAATTGATTAAATTATTTAAAATAATATATAGGCCATATACTGTATTATTTGTTTATCTATCTATTTCTCTCTCTATATATTATATATATACATATATACACACAATATTTATGAAAACTTATGTAAAGAATAAATTATTTTACTATGTATATAGAATGTATTGCATTATACATGAGTTTCTAGAACTCATCAAATATATATATACACATATATATATATATATATACACACACACATATATATATATATATATATATATATATTTTTTTTTTTTTTTTTTTTTTTTAATATTATTATTACTAGGTAATTTTATTCCCCTTATTTTAATATTTCTAGAGGCCTAATACTGTTTGATTTTGTGTTTCTTTATCCTTCCCAGCTCGTTCACCTCGGCCTTCCTCTTCTCCATTGAGGTGCAGGTGACAATAGGATTCGGAGGCCGCATGATAACAGAGCAGTGCTCCACAGCCATCACGTTGCTCATATTCCAGAACATCATCGGCCTGATAATTAATGCCGTCATGCTGGGCTGCATCTTCATGAAGACCGCCCAGTCCCACCGGCGCGCAGAGACCCTCATCTTCAGCCGCAATGCCGTCATCGCCGTGCGCAACAACCGCCTGTGCTTCATGATCCGGGTGGGGGATCTACGCAAAAGTATGATCATCAACGCTGTGGTGCGCCTCCAAGTGGTCCGGAAGACCACTACACCAGAGGGCGAAGTCATACCCATCCACCAGATCGACGTCCAGACAGAAAGCGCCGTTGCAGACAACAACATTTTCCTGTTGGCTCCCTTGATCATATGTCATGTCATCGATAAGGACAGTCCTCTGTACGATCTCTCGGCAATGGAGCTGCAGTGCAGCGATCTGGAGGTCATCGTGATCCTAGAAGGTGTGGTGGAGACCACAGGCATCTCCACTCAGGCTCGCACCTCGTACGTGAACGAGGAGATCCAGTGGGGCCACCGATTTGTTCCTATAGTGACCGAGGAAGAGGGTGTGTACTCCGTGGACTACTCAAAGTTCGGGAACACGGTCAAGGTGGCGACCCCGCGCTGCAGCGCTCGTGAGCTGGATGAGAAGCCCTCCATCCTGATCCAGACGCTCCAGAAGAGCGAGCTGTCACACCAGAACTCTTTGCGCAAGAGGAACTCCATGCGCCGGAACAACTCTATGCGCAAGAACAACTCCATGCGGCGTAATAATTCTGCCCTCGCCGTGCCCAAAGTGCAGTTCCTCACCCCCGAAGGGGGACCAAATCTTGCAGTCACATGACAAATGGCCTGGTTAGCGATGTTCACCTGTCTTTCTTTAAGTCCTTGTCTTTCTAGTGGTCCTTGTCATGCTATTTTCTATGGTTTCCTGTGTTCTTTGATCATTCCTTTTCTTGGCAACTCTCGCCCTCCTGATTGACTTTTCAGAGTTTAGCTTCAGCCATAAAGTGCCCCTATTATAGGTTATGAAAAGTTCATATTTTGGTTTTATGAGTCCCAAACATCAAGTTGACATGCATGAAAGGTCAAAAAACTCTTTCATTTTCTTATAATATGCATTTATTTTTAACCTTATTTGTTCAACAACTGATTTTTTTTTTTAAACCCCTCTGGTAATTGGTTGATTTTATTTAAAGCAGTGTTTGTTTTTAGCGCCCCAAAGGCGGCGCCTAGAGGCAAAAAAATAATAAATTTGCATTTTCATTTAGACCAAATCCGAAAAGACCAACCAAGTGGGTAGGCAATATTTTGACATCAACATGAAATGAACTTGTTTTAAAAATGACTCGATTCAATGATTCAGAGCTGACTCTTTATTTTAAGAAACAATAACTTTATACACAGTGCACTTTTAGATTTAACATTTGCAGTATGTTTTCATTCACTCAGAGCTGTTTCACTTTGCATGAAGGTTGTATTCAAAAATCCATAATGGGGCACTTTAATAAAATACAGCAAACAAGCTACTTGGTGGACTACTCATGTTTGGAAACATGGTTAAAGCAATAGTTCACCCAAAAATGAATATTTTGCTATCATTTACTCACCCTTGAGTAGTTTCAAACCTGTACGAACTTATTTGTTCTTTTGGGTGACCATTGACTGCCATAGTATTTTTTTTCCTACTATGGCAGTCAATGGTGACCAAAACAGCCTGACCGTGAGCTGGACAAGAAGCCCTCCATCCTGATTCAGAGAGCTTTTGCACCAGAACTATTTATACAAGAGGAACTTTCACTTGTCTTTCTTTAGGTCCATTCCCATCAGGGCAACTCTGGTCCTCGAGATCCATGAAATGCACCAGAAGAAGCTAATCAACATCTTTAGGATTACTAGGCCCTGTCCCAAATAGTACCCTAAGCCCTTGTGGTCTTCCTCTAAGTACACTTGCATTTACATCACTATATGGGAAAAAAATTGTTTTTTTCAGTGCACAGTGTTAACATAGACAAACATATATATATATATATATATATATATATATAAATAAAATTTTAATTTTAAACATCTAAAGGAACTTTTGCCTCAAAAAAAGAAAAAGAAAACTTTTGTTGAATGGGAAGTTTTGTTAAATATTAAAGGTTCTTCACAGAAACATTAATGCCTATTAGTAATTCTTATTTTTAAGAATACTTATGTTTTTCCTAGACTTATCACTGTTTAACTAATGCAATGTACTATTAACAATGATAATATGTTTCACACTGAATTAAACTTAATCAACTTGTTATTTTTAATTTCATTTTTAACAAATTTAATGCGCTCAATGAAGCTCTGGGCTTTCTTTTTTAGCCATCTCTATAAATGAAACCTAATAAATGAATTATGGTTATTAATAAAGCTGAAATGATCCGCGAAAATAGTAAAAAAAAAAAAAAAATCTTAAAAATAAAGCAATTGAGTAAATATTAGGGGTAAAAAAAAGTCTGGTGAAACCAAGTACTAAATGCATGCAGGGTAAGTGATTGTGATGTCAGGTTCGTGGCGACCTCTGGTGGTAACTGTGTTGGTGACCTGGGTAAAGACTTTAGTATTAACCTTTCCTCCAAGCTTCGTTGCGAATAGCAAGAGCACATTAGATCAGCGTGAATGTTTTGAGAGTCAGGCAGGTAAACATCATACGGTTACTGATGCTATTTGCATTAGCCGATATGTGTGTTGTATATGTTCTTGTGCGTATAGTCAAACTTTTACATGGTGCATTGATTAGGCTAATCAGCCGTAACGAAAGTAATCTTATTCCACTTTATTGGCCAATATGATGTTGACTTCACATTTAAACACGTCTTATTAATTATATTTCAAATGTAAAACGGTTTAAAACAGATTTACACACTTTTAATTACTCCAGTGTAAATATAGTCAAGTAGGGAGCACTTGCAGTTCTGACATTAAAAGCGAGCTGCGCGTTATAGGCGTGAAAAAGAAACAAGGAATCAGTATTGCATTGCTACTTACTACCTAGATCAATTTACTTTCATTTACACGCGTTTGTAAACGATTTGTGCCACTTTACTCTCCGCATACTTGAGAACTACTATGTATCCCAGCATGCACTGCGCTAGGTTCACCAATAGTCTGTATATCGCTCTCTATATCTATTTAAAACGTTCATAAAACACGTTCTTTTCCACGACGTACTACTGCTGCAGTAGGTATGATTGCATATCCACCTTTGCGGGGACCATATATTTTGGAGAGGGAATAGTAAGTACGCTTACCGTCGAGGGAACGCGTGTGTCGTTCGGTGACCTCCCCTCTCTGGACTCTGACAAGTCAGCTTTGCGCAGTGGCAGTATCGTAGCCTATGAGGTTTATCCGAGGCGCGATTATTGCTAATTGAAAACTTTACCCAATACCCCGCCGTGACGACTTGAAATATAGTCGGCATTGGCAATTTTTGACGGTCTCTAAGGAGACTGATCTAACTGGTAATGACAGAACTTGACATGGTGAGTATAACAGATAGGGTGGAATTATTGAAAGAAAATTCCAGAATTTACGTATTTTTGAAAATGTTTTGCAGTTGTATTTGTATCCGCTTGTTAAAGTCGGTGTTCGTGGTTATATCATGTTTATCAACACCGCAGCACGAATTATGCCCCGTTCACACTAGCAGTGACTTCTGCCGCTGCATGTTCCTAGAGGCTGACGATGACGTCGCTAGTGGGCGTTCTCATTACTGGTTTCTTAGCAACGTCATTGCTGACAGCGAATAGGTTTCTTGCCGCTAAATACAAACATTTTGGAGGCAAATGATTGAATATAATATAAATATACATACAAACTAGGGATGGGTAGATCGACACCTAGTGTCGACACACGTCTCGAGTTTTCAACACAATAGTGCTTCGAAGCAGTGTTCCGGGAGCATTGCTTGAAATGAGGCTGTCACGTGAACTGTGGAAATGAAGCTTCGTTACCTCACTGACACGTCACGCCGGGCTCAAACACAAAGCGCGTCGAGAAAGTTATATTCAATGTCAATGTTCAAAATCTGTAGCGAATTTGTATTGTTGCATTTGTGCTTTTTAACAATGTGCATGTTTGTGATGTGTTGTCAGGAACAGATTTAAAATTGGTCCAGTTAAAAATCACACAGGTCTAATTAATTGTCATAGAAGGGAAAAGACAAGTTAGATGTGATTACACATGAAGAACATAAAGTCTTTATTGTCATTGTAACTGTGCAAAAAAACAATGAAATTTGAAAATCACAATGACATCACAATGAATGACACAGTTGATGTAGTAATTTTTATTGGCCACCAGATGGCGAGGTAGAGCACTGTCTCAAAAGCTTCGAAGCATCAACATAGTTTGTTGTAAAAGCCTCACTGTTTCAGAAGCTCCGTTCGGCACATCCCTAATACATCCCTAATCGTCTTCTTTACTATTGGCTGTCGCTCCCGAAAGTCGCTCTTCATTTGCATAAAGTTGAGAGATTCTGAACAAAGAGTATAGAAGTACTTTTCCATTAGATTGTTCGTGGTTCTACAAAGGCACGCCCATCGCGGAGCAAACTTATGCATATTCATGTATACCCCGCCCTGTTTTTTTTTTTACAGGAACCGAATATTACACAACACCGTAAAGAAAAGAACAACAGATCACTTGGCAATATATACAGTAGAGTTGACGGCTATAATTACTGCTTTGTACTGGATAGAGAAAAGTGGATTGAAGTAATTATATGCTCAGACTCCAGGTCAGCATTAGAGTCAATTAAATCATTATCATCAAAGTATAGGCAGGCCTGCATATATGAAATTTTCTTTAGACTTCAGAGAGTAGTGATGGGATTTATGGCTCTTTGAGGGGATCCGGATCTTTACGATCCATTCCTTTCAAAGAGCCATTCAAAAGTTTGAAGAAGCCAGCTTCGGGGCATCTCAGTTTATCCTGAAATAATTACTAGGAGGGATGATGAGGTGAGATTTGTATTCAAAAAATTAAAACTACAAAAAAAAATCTTATTAAAAAGTGTTTGTATTACTTATATAAATAGTCGACTATATTTTTAATACAAATCTAAATGGACATATTTCAAATAATGTTTTTTTGCTAAGATGGCCAGTCAATTTGAGAAAACATTAATTATTTTGTATACTACATAAAGATGTAGTTTTGCGTTTTGATTACGCAATGACGTCATCATGCAAAATAATATGATAATAAGAACATATTTATTATTTGTTCTTTAAACATCTTTGGAGCTTCTGTTATTGATGCCTGTTTTTCTGTAATAATGTTGTTTACATGTTCATAAAAAAAAATAAATAAATAAATAAAATGAACATATTTATTGTGCATCTGGATGTAATGTTTTAATGTAATTTATTAATAAAATTACATTTATTATTAATTAATCAAATCTGTCAGCGCCTCAGAGAGTAGAGACATGACAGGCTTATGCTTGTCAGATACTACGTGATGACATCACTGATATTCAAATTAGAGCGTGACATCATCTGGCAACATTTAGCTACTTTTCGGGTAGGCAGCTACTTTTCATTGGAAATAGTTGGCAGCACTGATGCTGTTAGGCAGTAGAACTCTCCCAATAACGGTTCTGTCTCGCGGAGGAGCTATTTTGTGTGCATCTGTGCGAAACACGCATAGGCCGCGACTCGGCTTAGGGGTGTTCGGTTCCGGTTTTTTTGGAGTCGACTCCGACTCCTCGACTCCATTTACTTTGAAGTAAAATAGAAATACATTTGCGCCTAGAAAATCACATCAACCACCTGCTGTAAGTACAAACTTAATATTTACACGCGA
>JAUMHR010075093.1:0-15972 GCA_032361145.1 Enteromius fasciolatus | reverse complement strand
ATATTGTTCAGAGGTGGGTAGGTTTAGGGTAGGGGTGGGGTCTGGTGCTCCAATAAAAGTAAAAAAATGATATAATAAATGTATATATGCATGCAAACCATGACATTAAGCTAAACAACTGAAAACAACGGAGGACCCCTCACGTCGAAATGTGCCTAAAAAGGGGTACCTTAAGGATCGAAACACGCCGCAAAAGGGTCTTGACCAAGCGTCAAAATGTGACGAGTTGGAGTGAGACTGTGTTGCCTGATTTACTCGGATGATCTTGAGAGTCACATTCAGCATGTCCAGGCTGTTCTAGAAAAACTCATTCACCATCAATTGTATGCTAAGCTAAGTAAGTGTGAATTTCATCAGACTTCAGTAACCTTCCTGGAATACATTATCAGCTTAGACGGTGTTGCCATGGATGACAAGAAAGTGGATGCAGTACTGAACTGGCCTAAACCACAAACATTGAAGGAACTTCAGCATTTCCCCGGATTGCAACTTTAGTCAAACCTCAGCCCCATTGACAAACGTGACTTGCAAAGGAACGAGAACTCTGCCCTGGAATCCTGAGAGTGAGGCCGCCTTTCAGCAGCTCAAAAGACTGTTTACCACAGCTCACATTTTACGCCATCCCAATCCAGAACTGCAATTCATTGTAGAAGCAGATGCCTCGAACACCGGCATTGGGGCAATTCTATCACAACGCCAGGGGAACCCAGCTAAACTATACCCATGCGCTTACTTTTCCAGAAGACTCACTTCCGCTAAGAAAAATTACGACGTTGGAGACAGAGAACTCCTTGCTATAAAGGCGGCCCTTCAAGAATGGCGGCACTGGCTAGAGGGAGCACGAGAAACTTTCACCGTCCTCACTGATCACCGAAATCTCGAATACCTATGTACGGCTAAGAGATTCAATGCCCGACAGACCCGGTGGTCCTTGTTCTTTTCTCGTTTCGAGTTCAAGATTACTTAACGTCCCGGAACCAAGAACGGCAAAGCTGACGCTCTATCCAGGCAGCATGACCAACCAGCACAGTCCTGTCACCCAGAGAACATTCTACCCTCGTCTATGATTCTGGCGCCTGTTCAATGGGACATCACTAGCGAAATCACAGCAGCCTAAGCTGAGGACCTGACACCTTCTGACTGCCCACCAGATCGGATATATGTTCCTGAGATCTTACAGAAAAGACTAATACGACTCATTCACGACAATACCAGTTCCGGCCATCCAGGCATCCTAGCCACCACTGAATTCATCACTAATCGCTACTGGTGGTCCACCTTAAACGCGGATACAGCATCCTGTGTAAAAGCTTGTCCAACCTGCAATATGACTAAGAGCTCCCTTTAACGCCCAGCTGGACTGTTACACCCCCTACCTATACCACAAAGACCCTGGTCGCACCTGGCCATTGACTTTGTGACAGATCTGCCGGTCTCCAATCAGTACACTACTGTTTTAATTGTAATAGATCATTTCTCTAAAGCCTGTCATTTTGTGCCTTTACAGAAGCTACCTACGGCTTGGGAGACGGCTCAGATACTCCTGGAACAGGTGTTTCGATTCTATGGCCTCCCAGAAGACATCGTCTCTGACAGGGGGCCACAATTTACATCCAGAATCTGGAGAGCCTTTTGAAACCAAATGAATATTAATGTCAGCTTAACCTCGGGCTATCACCCAGAGTCTAATGGACAGGCGGAACGTCAGAACCAGGAGCTGATTCGATTCTTGCGCTCCTACTGCCACGACCATCAGCATGATTGGAGTCAGTTCATTCTCTGGGCAGAATACGCCCAGAATTCACTCAGGAAACCGGCCACCAATCTCACGCCATTCCAGTGTGTGCTAAGCTACCAACCCCCCTTGTTCCCCTGGTCTGGGGAACAAACAAACTTACCCTCCGTAGATCACTGGCCAACCAGAAGTGAAGACACATGGAATGCAGCTCACGTTCACTTACAAAGGGCTATTCGACACGTGACTCAACAGGCCGACCGACATTGACACTCCAACTCAGTCTATCAGCCTGGAAATTGGGTTTGGCTCTCCTCCAGGGACCTGAGGCTCCGTCAACCCTGCAAAAATCTTTGCCCAAGGTACGTGGGTCCTTTTAAAATTTTACGTCAATCACACCAGTTTCATTTCGATTAGAATTGCCACCTACTTACCGAATTTCTCCCACTTTCCATGTGTCTTTGCTTAAGCCCGCTGCCGCACCCGATGGAGAGAGGGGCCAGGACGAGGTTGTCGTACCCAACATCCCTCCCCTGATCATTGACGGAGAAGAATTCTACCAGGTCCAAGAAATCCTGGACACTTGGCGGCGAGGTTGTTTGCTTCAATACCTAATTGACTGGGAGGGCTACGGACCTGAGGAGAGGTCATGGGTGAACTCTCAGGACATTCTCGACCCATCCCTCATTGAAACCTTTCACCGGACACACCCAGAAAGACCAGCCCCCAGACCTTGGCGTCGCAATCATCCTCACTTCAGGAGCCGCTCGCAGGGGGAGGGCTCTGTTACAAACCGCACCTCCGTGGCGCTCTCCAGCTAGCAGCAGCGGGAACCTTCACCAGAATACTAATGTTCCTGCCCGGACTCTTTTTAGCTCACGTACCTTGCCTGATGCATTCACAGGTGTTGGTCACTTCCACCCCTATAAATACACTGACTTTTCCACAGTCAGACGCAAAGTCTTGATTTGCTGTGCCTGTCATTTCTGAGTGTTTTTCTGGATTGTTTCTCTCGTATTTACTTGGACTGTTTTCTAGATTATTGCTGCTTGCCGCCTGCACCGAACTTCCTGCCTGGACTCTGACTACGATTATTGTTTGCTCTCCACTGATTCTGTTTGCCGGTAACCTGATCTTTGTCTGTCTGACTCTGTTTAATAAACCACGCTGCATATGGATCCTCTCGAGTCTGATGATATGTCACACTATCCAAACAGTATTGTCAGTTATATTTCATGCAAGGGGTTGATAAGAATCAATAATGATTGTCACTCTGCATGTATTCTAAATGAACTTACAGTTGACAATATCTAGCAGGGATGACATTTCATGAATTAATTATAGCAAGGTGTGTGGCAGGGGTTGACCTTTTTTATTTATTTATTTTTTTTTACAAATGTTTGTAAATGCAGACAGCATGGTTAGGTTCTTAATTTTATACAACTGTGGAAATGTGTAGGATTGAAACACCCAAATACGCTGATTATGAGGTGTGTCCCAATACGTATAGTGTGTATATACTATATGTGTGTGTGCACTAACACCACTTTGCCTGGCATTATGGCTGCTCCACAGGACAGTTACCCTGGCTCTCTCTTCCGCTGTTTCAGCTCAAAGCCATCCTCCTTCCCTGAGACAGCTTCCCACAGAGGGGCAGATGCTCACACTTTACACACCAGGAGTACCAATCCCCCCACCCCCAAACACCCACCCAACCAACCAACCAACCAACCACACACTCTCATCTATAAAACGCACACTCAGGTATTGCACACATTGATAGATAACCGCATACTGGATAAGATACTGAAAATTAACACTGCAGCTCTTTTCCCTTTTTTGACCCTCAACCCATTTCTGCATATAATATGATTGAAAATTCATATTGTCCCAATCTCTTCATTTAGCATGGACCTCAAGATTTTGTGCGGTTGTCTTGGTAAAGGATTGTTTATTATTTCTTTGAATGTAAATAAAAGTTTAAATTAAAAATTAAAATGTAAATAATTATTAAAATAATGGCATTATTTAGCAACCTTCATGACATACCCACCAAAGGTTCTTTCAACCTCACAGTGTTGCAGTAAAGACCAGCTTGTCAACACCTAAACCATAAGAAGGCTGAGTTTGAGTCAAGATTGAGACCAGAAGTGGGTAAGTTTTAGTCAAGACTCAAGGACCAAGACTAAAACCATAACAAAACATGGTCTTAGACTTGAGTTTCATGATGTTTGTCATGGACTCTGGAGCATCTGGACACTGTTTTGAATTGAACTTGTCTTGGTCGTCTGAGCTGTTCTACAGCACTACTACTCTTTATGTTTATCCATAATTGTAAAAAGCAATGGCACATTTGACTGAACAATACACAAGAACCATTTTTACAAATCAATGATTAGGTTATCAATTATACTAATGCACCATTTTCAAATAGTATTTTATGTCCATTTTATCTCAACAGAACTCTGAAAGTTGTATAAACATTATTCAAAACTATCTGCTATATACCAAAGGGGAAAAAAAGCAGCAATGCAATGTAAATGACAGAATTTAATTTTTCCAGTGAACTACATTCAAATTCAAAATATTCATATACTGCATAAGTTATTTGCAGCACTGAGATCCACAGGGGATGATTTGCTCCACACACTCTGTGTTTCAACATTTTGTTAATATATTATGACTCTGGCTCTGGCTCTGTTGTCCCATCACCCTGTGCTCTCAGCTCAGAGGTCGAGGCTCAAACACGTTGTCAAGGCTTCTGCAGCCAGTTCGCCGTTGCCTGAGATCTGCAGAAAACCCCTGAGTGAATCACTACCAGATAATCAACCTTCTTTCCCCGAGAATCATTATCTGTGAGTCAAAAGAAGTTAAATTGCCACCTTTTCTCTCTCGCTTACTCCCTTCTCCTGTGGAAAATGCATTTTATGTATAATTTTTGGACTAAATAAGCCACGGTCCAGATGGATAGGTTCTTGACAGTTATGAATGAGGGTCTGGCTACATTAAGGCAATGAAGTGGGAATGGGAGGAGAATGGGGTGGGGGGGAGTAGGGGATTGCAGATTTTGAGCTAAGTTTGAATAAATCATCATCAGAGGCATTCTGGCTACTCAACTGGAAGCCCCGGACCTTTGTGACCATGTGACCTCTGGTTTCCCTGGCAACTGTAGTACTCTACATTCTTCAGAATATTGAAAGAATTTTGGTGGCAGTAAGTTTGCCTGAGAGCAGTGAACTGGTGCCCGGCGTGATGAGTCTACCCCTCATTAGAGCACCCAGCCTCGGCGGGCTTAACAGAGCTACGTCTATATCTTGTGGTAATGAAGACCCCGCAGAGGCCAAGAGGAGAGCGAAAGAGAGAGAGGGAAGCAGAGGGCAGAGGAAGAGAAAGTCAATACTAGAACCCGTGCAGTGAGAGGTAGTATCAATTTTCTGGATTATTAATTCAAATTCGCATCCGCAGACTGCTTCAAATTAAGAGAGCCGCAGACGCCCTCTCACGCACCGACGAAATTATAATTTAAAGTATTCCGTTTCGGACACTCAAATTAGATGGCCCAGTCAGCATGCCGGGGTTCTTCCCTTCCTGCTAATGAAGGCACATATGCAATGAGTGGGAACAGAAAGAGATCCAAACTACACCTGTTTCACCACAGAGCTGCTTACAGAACTCGGCTTTCTGTCTGGCAGCAGAACAAGGGCTCTTTGTTTTGAACCGGTGAGAGGAGGGGAAAAAAGTAGACTGTTGAAAGGTGGGATTTGCAGCTAGGTGTGAAATGTGTGGGTCCCACATTAACTGCTGAGGTAATTATTTTTCTTCTTTTGCATAAACAGCTTTCTTGGGGAAGTCATTGATGGCTTTGGAAAGTCATTTTCGTGATTAAAAACTGGGTCTCAGACCCACATCATCAAGTGGAACTAAGTCCTCTCAATTACAGAACCCAGTGGTGGAATGAGAAGCAGGATTGTGTTCTCGCAAATGACCAGCATTAGATTCTAAATGGGCATGAGAAGTTTCATCCCTGGGTTTGATACTTTTGTCAGGAAAGAACTCATTTGAGAGATGAAGCCATGAGCTTGAAGGGCAGGCTGGTGTCCAAGGATTGTTAATTTTGAGGTTAAGCAGGGTCATGTCAATTTCATTTCGGTATCATGAGCATTATTGTTTTCCCTTGTGCGCAGGGATTTGAGCCGGTGCCCTTAGCACTCAAGAGATTACGTTTTATTAGAGTTATGTGTCCATTATCCTTCAGCCTGAACATGGAATGATCACAACCTCATTAGGCATTTCAGAAGTGGCTCATCCAATCAGATGATGATGATTTTAATAACCGTATGAATTTCTTATACTGATGTTGGGATAATATTAGATCTGGCATCAAGTAAAACAACACAGAGAGTGGTTTCCCATTCAAAATAACAATTGGGATTTAAAGTCATCTGACTATATGATGCGCTTTGTGGAATATCCTGAAGTTCAGTTGATTTATTTAAGGCCAGCATTGCTGATCCGTCCTGTCTGCCCTAATAACTTCAGAGGACACATTTGCTTGGGCTCGGAGTGAGTCAGTATCAATAAACGACAAGCAGGTGGAGCTGTGAGCAAAGTTAAACCTGTGGAAAACAGCACAACAGCTCAGTCCACTTTGATATACTGTACGGAGTAAAGATGAAAGGCAGATGAAAACAGGATCGAGGAATGAGTCGCTCTCAGAGTACCTGGTGGAAGAGACGGCACTGGTCAGGTTTGCTGGTTTTATCCATGATTTTTGCAGCACGTGTCACTTTGAGGCATTTACCACAATCTAAACGCTCTCTCTCTAAGCTCCCTGTGCACCACAGTCTGATTCAATTTGCTTGATTCGAATCTGTATCCCTTTATAACGGGCCCTCTTCGTTTTTATCCTCTGCAATAGAAGGAGATGAAAGAAAGGGATTGAAAGAGAGGATTGACGGCAATCAGGAGATGGCAATAATCAGAATAATTTGCAGCTAGCGCTGTACAAGTGCGTGATTGTGTGGCGCTGCGCTGTGGTGTGTTTGTACGGTTTGTCATTTTTTCAATTACTCTGGCTGTGGTTAAATGCTCATTTTCAGTTGCCCTGCCTGAAGCTAGAACACTGAGGCCTATTAGGCCCCGTGCTCCAGCCTCTCTCTCATTAGTTTCCCCCCGACGAATGGCGTTTGGGAGAAGAGCCTGAGACCAGTGCTCTGGAAGGAGGTCAGCGTGGAGCTGCGGAAACAGGACACCGCAGACATGAGTGGTTAGATTGCAGAGGAGTTGCTGACCCCACGGCGTCCCATCCATGCACTGGCACCAAGGACACATCATTAGAGAGCAGGGTGACCTTCAGGGCCAACATAGCACAAAGCTCTTAATGACCGGGCCAGGCCTCCCTCTTCTCTCTCAGAGCCCGCCTGACTGCACGATCCTCTAAACAAGTCACATGGCAATAAACATCACGGAGACCCAAAACCAGTGAAACCAGCCATGATGACAAGACCATCTCATAGTACAATTTATCATATTCTCTCATGTTTGGTCATTGAAGGGAATTGCTCTAATTCAGTGGTTTTCATTGGTGGGGTCTACCACAGGGCCTGAGCAAACATCCATGAGGGCTGAAAATGACTTACAAATTATGTGACTTTAATAGTTAATGATCTAATTTAAAATAATCATATATGATTGTAAAATAAAGCAAACTAATTATTTTAACTATTATAAAACACACACACACACACACACACATATATATATACATATATATATAATATAAAACACTTAAAAAACATTTAAATTTTTTTTTAAATAACTAAAAAAATGAATGTAACTGAACTAAACTGTAGATATTGCGTGCTGTATGAATCATAATGAGTTAAATTCATAGTTGAACTGATAATGAATTTTAAATTCCAGTTCAGCTCCTGAATTTGAATTAAGGTAGCAAATAATAAAATAAACTGAAATGTAAAGTAATTTATGTAACTGCAGTGTTTAATAGTTTCATTGAAAATGAAAGGTTGTCTGAGAGTGATAACTTCACAAATCATTGCCAAATGTTTATAAAAAATGACGGTTCTATACCGCTTAAAGACAGACAACCAGAGAGCTTTGTTGGAAATAACGGCTATAAAAACATATCTTTTTTTACTTAAAAAAATATAAAGGAATAGTACACACAAAATTCACTCAAAACAGAAAATGCTGTGATTACTCCCCTCATGTCATAACAAACCTGTACGATCTTTCTTTCATCCTTGAAACAAAATTAAGATATTTTTGATGAAATCTGAGAGCTTTCTGAGCCTTCATAGATAGCAAAGATAACGACATGGTTAAAATAGTCCATGTGAAATCAGATTGAATCGTAACATTATAAAGCTATGAGAATATTTTTTGTGCATAAAGAAAACAAAAACAACAACTTTATTCAACAATTTTTTCTCTTTCATGTCAGTATTCAACACACATTTACAAGAGTATCACGGCAGAAGTGTGTGTGCTGCTGGTGCAAGAGCCAGCGTTCTGATGTACGTAGAGCATCTCTCTTAGTTCATCATCTGTAGTTTCTAGTTCAAATATGGGTAAAGGATTAAAGCAAGTTATTCTTTATGACAAACATGTTCTCAAAGACTTTTTAAGTGCTTGTAAACAAGGCAGTGTGGTTGTGTTGCTGTCTATGCAGGGTCAGAAAAATCCCAGATTTCATAAAAAATAACTTAATTTGTGTTTCGAAGATGAACGAATATTTTATGGCTTTTGGAACAACATGAAGGTGAGAATTTTCATTTCTGTGTGAACTATCCCTTTAACCAGTTCTTTTCTTAAAATGACATTAACTATTCCTCAGCAAAGTCCACTTTCTGTCATTCCATATGAAAATGAAAAAAGAAATTAAACTAAAAATAAAATTTAAATACTAAACGATTGTTTTGAGAATTTATTTTAAGGGCCATGAAATAGGAACTACTGCTCTAATTACATAATTTAAACTCATCATATGTTCCAATACTTTCATGTCTACATCCCGCTGTCCAAACCCTCATGCTTGCATAAACTTGCAAATGCTGTGATGTGATATCCTCTCCTTGCATGTGACCTGAACAAAAAAGCATTGCTGGTACAGCTCCTCCAGCTAAATGGAGGTCAGTAGGAGATGGCATCCATTACGGAAGCATTCAATTCAAATGTCACCTGGCTGGCATGCTTTTCGTATTCCCTAATGTGTGTGTTTCAGGATAGGGAGAGTAGAGAATGGGAGGGGCATGTGTTTTGTCTCTAAGTACGCAGTTTCTTTTTAAATGCTTAATTTCAAATAGGCTTGTGTAAAGCTGCCCACCGGCTGCCCATGGGGCAGGGGGGCTATTCATCAATAGAGACGGGAAGAGGCAAGGTGACACTGCATTAAGTCGACAACCTCACCTTGGATTTGGGCGAAACCGCCATCGAACGCTTTCTCTCTCTCCACGTTTCTCCATCTTTCGCAGAGAGGCTGCTATCCTCTGGAGCTCCGGCTGCTAAAACAAGACTGATTGTAACTATTCATCATTTCACCTCGGTGCTACTCTAAACAGGCCGGAGGACTGGATGTGAGAATGCGCGCCAGAGCCAGAACTTGGCTCTGTTGTAGTATATAAACACTCACACGCTGTCACACATGCGTATAGCCACAAGCAGCCAACGCCAAGGCCTGCTGAAATTTGATTGCCAGGCTTCTTCTAGAAAACAATGCAGTCCTGTCTCCACAAGAGGACTGAAAGACAGTCTGCAGGTTGCGAGGTAAAATAGGAGTTGAGCATGGGTGCGTTTAACGAAGACGGCTGGGATTCTTGGACATGACAGACCTGATTGTCACTCCTTGAGTTCCTGTTCTGTCACAGCGGCTCAGTGCTGTCATCCCTCACCTCAGTTGAAATTAACAGGTAATTTGTAAATGTCACTATGGGTTAGACGGCTCATTTTGTTTCTTTGTGACCAATCCAGGGAACAGTGGCTAATTTTTCTTGTCTTCTTTTAATAAGATGTTCATTTATAAATAGAATTACACACTGCAAAATAAATGAGGGGAAGTGATGTGGAGAAAGAAGCAGGTTTCGCAGCATCTCATCTTCTCCGGCAATTAATAACACACATCCGAACTGATGGATTTGACTTTGCTGTGTTCTGGTAATGTATCTTTTCAATATATGAGATTATGACCAGAAATGTAATTTCAAATATCTAAATTCATTTAGGCTAACAGAGTCTTTATTTCTCTCTCTCTCTCTTTAACACACACACACACACACACACATGCACACACATATTCTCCTTTTAATGAGTTCTGAGTTTAAAGAGTGTGAGTAATTAATGGAAAAGCTAAGGTAATGAATTCAAGGTAATTTTTCTTGCCTTTCATTTGTGGGTGATCAAAGATAATTGAAAGCAATTTAAGCATGATCTACTTTTATTTCTTTCAACAGCTTTAATTTGATCTTCGACTAGATGTTTCTCCACAGAAGAAAGCTTTAATTGTGAAGGCATAACCCTCAAATTCAACGTCCTTGATTTTATGGGAATACTGTTTTAAGCCTTGCATGTTTTTGTTAGATTTTTAAATAAAAATGATAGTAAATCGGACAATTTTATTGTAGTATTTATTTATTATTTTCTACACAAATTGTTCAGTGAAAAATACATGATAAACAAAAGGAAAAATCCTTTATATTCAATTTAATTCAAATTCGAATTGAATATATTATATATATTTAATATATAAATATATGATACATAAATATTATTATTGAAAATCACACCACATGCCATTACAGTATATAACTTTTTTAAGCAGTGTTACTGAACTCTCAATGTTTTACTTCTTGTACGTACCACATAAAAAAAAAATAAAATAAATATATATATAGCAGTTTAAGAGTTTCAGGTTTTTAATCAGGCTTTTTGTCTTTGAAAAAATGGTGGCCATCATATTAAACTTACAGTATATAGAAATTGTATCTAATATATTTTAGAGAAGATTAAGAGATCTGGCAATAATGTGCATATGCATTCTGATAAAGCATTATTATAAAATAGTATCACATTAAAAGATCTACCCTAAGAGGACTTTACTCCAAAGCAGCATGATTATAAAGCAGTGCCAACAATCATCCACCAAGCATACTAAAGAGACATAACCAGTTACAACAGGATTACTGTAAATATTATAATATTTATGCTTTATAGTCATCCTAATGAGCTCTACAGTTTTGATGGTGCACACACATGCAGTGCCAACAGAGAGTGATTATACAGCTTTAGCAAAAGAATTCTTCATAAACCGCATTATTTTAAACCATCGAAATAATCTATCTCCGATCTGTTGCCAGTGGCTGATCTCACTAACCTTGCTTAATGTATAAATCTATATCACAGAGACACTCACAGAGACGTCTTGCTTTGACTTTGCAGTCAGATTTGATGCCACTTTGTTTATTTGCACCATCTGATGATGATGCTTATCATCAAACACTCTTTATCTCTGAAAGAAGTTGCTCATTTGGACGTGGATGTGTTGACATTATTAGACAATCATTTTGAATTAAATGTTAACATGAACTTAACATTTGGTAAAAATTACTCCAAAACATAGGCTGTGTTGTCCACAGCTGGTGTAGTGTCTACAATATATAATGTAAGTGTGTAGGCCTTACTGGCACTCTCAAAGCATGACTTATTGACACACATGCAAAGATAAATGTTGTCCTTTCCTCTGTTGTGTACATTATGTACAAAGGCAAACCTCACTGCTCTAGAAATGAAAGGAAAATACACATAAATAACATTTCTCTTTAGATTTTCCTTCAGGTGCCCCAGTTTCCCGCATGAAACCTATGCTCTGCTTTTCCTTTCTGCTTGGGGTGTAATTAGTATATGTGTGTTCTGTCAGGTATGATAGCTTGTCTCCGCTCAGGAGGTGGACCAATAAATATTTATATATATTACAAAGGGAGACGCCACACCAAGCCTATTAATGAAGACACCAAATACGGCCATCTTAGCCATGTATGCACATAGGTATCAGCCCATTTGTCAAGCCATGAGAGCTAATTATCTCCTACCAGGCAATGTTTTCCTCATCCGGAGTGTCTCAATTCCTTGTATTAGGACATGCGTGGTCAATCCAGCTCCAAATATCACTTCCATGCTCATGAATGCATTAAAAAATTTTGGGTTGCTGGTAATATTATTAAAATGAGGGGGAGGCTGAATCCTGAATCTGAATTCTCTGGCGTCTTATTCAGGCTGGATGGAAAGGACACTGGTGTTTATTGATGCTATTAGTGAAAGGAGAAGATTCATTTAGCTACTTTGGCACACACTGTAATGGGAGCTTTGATTGTGCGGAGTGACCGGTGTAAGGGTGACTCATGTTGGCTTTATCCTCTTGCACTTCCTCTAGGATGGAAAGCAAGTTTCTGATTCTGCTTATAAGTGAAATATCTGATCTGGATGGAGTGTTGGTCTCTTTTCCAACTCTTTTTTTTGTCTTTCATGAGATGTTTGCTTTGGTAGCGCTGGGTTTTCGTCACAGCATGTGATGAGAGGCCATTTTGTTGGCATCATCAAACTCATTACTGCTAGACAAACACAGAATGCAGATCTCTGCTAACTTAATAACATCGTCATGGTTTCACGGCTGGGAGATTAATTAATTCTGAGCCCAGCTGTAATTAAAGAAAATAACACTCCAAAGGCGACTTTACATTGCAGGGTTAAGCAATACGGCATCTCCAGATTTGAGTGAAACGTTAAGCTCTTTGAGACCTAATTCTTGAAATACCTAAACTTTGGGTCAAATTATTTTAAAAGTGCCATAATAGCTGCATTTATGTAGTCAAAAATACTGTAAAAACAGAAATAATCAACATCGAATCTTTCAACAGCCATTGCTTCACATTCTTGAAAACAAGGAGTAATTGGCATATTTGATTCCATATAGAAGCTTGAACCTTTATTGTAGTGGAACATTATTATTAAAATGTTCTTTACAATAATAATAATAATAATAATAATAAAAAAAAAAAAGGTGAAACGGTTTAGTGAAAACCCTTAACCCTTTTTGGAATGCAGTCTTTAGTGTCACATGATCCTTCAGAAATAGTACTTAAGAAACATATTTCGTTGTTGTAACAGCTGACAATGTTTTTTTTGTTGTTGTTGTTTTTTTTTGGAATGGTGTTATTTATTTCAAATAGTATATTTAAGTTTGTTACTAACCAGAGGTGCAATACAATTAAAAATACATTGTTTTAGAAACTAACTAGCTAGTCACAAATGTTTCCCGAACACTGTCGCATTTCCATTGTTCAAGACACATTGGTTCAGTAGCATCTGGCAATTGTATGTGGTGGAGGAATATATGTTATTTACAGCCCAGTCTCACGGGAATTTGTACGCATGTAACGAGGTGGCTAATTTGTACAAATTTGTGCTACCTCACTCGTACGAATTAATGTGATTTTTGCTAAATTGTACGTATTTTACGATTTGCCAATTCTTATGAATTTATAAAAATGACTTACACCTAACTCTGCACCTAAACCTACCCTTCACTTGGGTTTAGACAAATCGTACAAAGATGTACGAATGAGGTTGTACGAATTAGCACAAATTTGGATGAATTGGATGAAACTGCTCTGCATTCACTTTCACAGAATGAGATCAAACAAAGGACCTAATTTAGCGGTGGTCTCTTCACATCCTGATAGTAATCACTACACTGTATAAAAAAAAATATGGTGAAAAACTGGCAGCTGTGGTTGCCGGTGGTTGTGGTTGAATTCTACCATTAAAAATAATGGTACCAACATTTTTTATTTTAAAGTTTTAAGTTAAATTTACATTTAAATACCGTAATTTCATTAACTGATATAATGTGAATATACCAACCTATTACTGAAGTAAGTACTGAAATCTGATTTTTAGCTTGAAATACACTGATAAGAGCCAATAGCATTACAAGCAGCTTTTGAATATGAACATATATATAAAAGTGTCATTCACTACACACTAAACACCAAAATGGTGACGCATTAAACTGAATTATGCAATACAATTTTATTTAACAACATTGCATTAAACATAAAACCCTAATACACATAATTGAAAAGATAAAACTAAGAAGAAACATAGCTATTTATAAGAAAAAAAAACATCAAATTTAAACAAAATTTTAAATTGAATTCAGAGAATTCTGGGAATGTCAATTTTCGTTTTTTCCCTGTAAATTTTAAGGAATTTAACATTAATCATTTAACAGGTTTTTACTGTAGCATTTTAACAGTTTTTTTTTTCTGTTACAATCATGGTCATTTTTACAGTGTACATTAAGTGGTACAAATGTATTTACTATATTGTCTCTGGAAGGGTTAGGACCATAAAATGTTTGTCCAGTCATATTCTTTGGTCCAAGGGTTATAATAGGCTCTGTTTAGGCAAACATGATATGTTATCAGCACTTCCCATTGCACTATTGCAGAATGGAGCAGAGCAAGAATGGAAACTTATAGGTTACTTCCGTAACCACTGTTCCCTGAGACATGGAACGAGTACTGCGTCGCTAGACGCTATGGGGAAACTCCTTTTTCCCCCCTAACTGAAGCCTTATTTAAAACGCAGTTTTATTATGTATTAAAACTGCACGGTCATTGGCCGCTGTAGGTGTACTTGTTTAACCAATAGGCGAAGCGTCGCCTGCAGCGAGCCAATGGCCGCTGGTCATGCTATTTGCATGAAGGGCGCGAACTTTCTCTATATGAGGAAGGCACCTGCGCCATTACTTCAGGTTATATCGACTGAAGCGACGGCCATTTCATAGCACGGCACAGGACGCAGTACTCGTTCCATGTCTCAGGGAACAGTGGTTACGGAAGTAACCTATAAGTTCCCTTTCGACATTTCACTCGTACTGCGTCGCTAGACCTATGGGGAACACAGTACAATCCCGCCGTGCTATACTGACTGGGACATAAAGCCTGAGAGCGGACCTAAGGGAAACCCGGGGTCTCACACGTCACAAGCATCTTGTCCAATCACATTAAAGGCACAGAGTGCTATACCCGCAGCGATTAACGCGGCAAAGTTAAAATACTGTGATATGTATGTAATCATAACCAGGTTGTCCCTTTGAGCGCTTGAGGGGTCAAACAGTGAAGAACCTTAAAGATATATGATTATGACACTCTAGTCAGAAAGAATGGGCTGTCTTAGAGCGTCTTTACTGTGTTTGTAGCTGGGCAGTGACTGATAAGGAAGCGTAGCAGTCTGCAAGCGCAAGCCATAATAACTCAGCTATTCAGCGGAGTTGTAATAATAGTAATAGTGCCATATGGCAGAACCAGATCGGCTGTGAACTTACTCAATACAAGTAAAGTTCTATCAGGCTATAAGCAGAGTTGCAAACTGCAGCTTAGGGAGCCAGTAAAGCAGTATTACAATTCAACACTGCGTACATAAATGCTAATTCTCGTGACAACTTAGTAATGTTGTAAATGAATCTCAGTATAAGAAAGTCAGGCCATAACTGAAGTTAAAAACTGCAGCCAGAGGGGCCATAACCTCTATGAAAGCTATCTGACTCACTTATTGTAAGGGAGTTCTTTGATAGACTATAAAGCACTGCGGCGTTGTGATTGAGACTTCACCGAGAACCGAGTTCGCGGCCGGGTACAGCAGCCCGGGCCGTATTAAAGTTATTCTGCCGAGAGAAAATTGGCATGTAATGATCTCTGACAGGGAAACGCCAGTAGCCCATGCCCATGTGGAGGCTGTGGATCTAGTAGAGTGGCATTTAACTCCCAGGGGGCATTCCAAGCCCGCTGAAGAGGAAGCCAGTAGAATGGCGTTCACAACCCATTTTGCGAGCCTTTGCTTTGAGACCGGTAATCCCTTGGAGCAGACTCCGAAGCATATAAACAGCTGGTAAGAACGTCTGAAAGCAGCTGAGCGCTCGATGTATGCTCTGAACGCCCTGACTGGGCAGAGAGGGTTGTAGTCCTGGCCCTCTGAAGGCAGCAGGGCCGCCAGCGAAACCACCTGAGCTTTAAGCGGTGTAGAAAGTACCTTGGGTACATAGCCGTGCCTTGGTTTCAGGGTGACTCTTGAGTCATTCTGCCCGAACTCCAGGCATGCAGGGCTAATAGACAGTGCATGGAGGTCACCTACTCGCTTAACAGATGCTAGTGCTAGAAGCA
>JAUMHR010075086.1:0-15974 GCA_032361145.1 Enteromius fasciolatus | reverse complement strand
GAACCTAACAAGCAGCAGCTGTGAAGGAGAGAGGCATACTGGGAAATGGAGTCCAGGAGGAACAGACATGAAACACAAAGTTCATTGAGAGCTGGAGTGCCAATAGAAGTCTTTGACTGGCAGCTCCAGCTGGGCGTGACACTCTCTCTCTTTCTCTATCTATCGATCAATATATATATATATATATATATATATAACTCATTCGATAATTGCGGGTACATTTGGTGTCTCCCTCTATCACCGTCAACTCTGTTACCTAGGTAGACTTACAATGGAGACAATAGTGTTTTTTTTAGTAATGGAGGTTTTTTTTCCCCAAAAACTCCACTTATTGGCATAAATGCTAAAGTTTGACACTTATGAAAACATGTTTAAAAGAGCTTTAAATAATCCAATGTGAGAATAGTAATAAATTCAGTTTTCCTTTTGATATTGTGGTAACAGAGTAGATGTTTTTTTTTTTAAAAAAAAAAGGTTATTATTATTTTTAACTATTTTAACTGTTGTTCTAACTCTTAAGAAGTTTTTAGATTTAAATATTTTCTCACAGAGAGCACAGATACTTTTCAGTGCTTAAGATCTTATAAGTGAGTGAAAGTGACATCATTTCCTGTAACTTCCACAATTCTGAGAAATAATTCCACCAATTTAAAGGAAAAATAAGATGTGGTAACAGAGTTGACACAAGATTTGGGGACACACTTTTTTCTAAGAAAAAATGCCTTTTTAAATAATTAAATGTTGTAGAATCAAGTAACTATTTAGGGATTTAACAAATAAAATAAATGAAT
The DNA here is from genome assembly GCA_032361145.1 of Enteromius fasciolatus. Taxonomy (NCBI): domain Eukaryota; kingdom Metazoa; phylum Chordata; class Actinopteri; order Cypriniformes; family Cyprinidae; genus Enteromius; species Enteromius fasciolatus. The sequence continues at coordinate 15,183 of JAUMHR010075086.1, read as the reverse complement.
AAAGTGTTGCCAAAAAAAAAAAGTACTATAAAATATTTTGATTGAACATTGATACAAGATCACAAAAATAAACTGACTAATGCAGACAAGAAATCATGATTTTTAGCTATAAATTATTATATTGTTATGGACTGCACATCTTGTAATTCATAAGGAACAATAATAAATAAATTATAATAATAAATAAAAAAATATAACCGTTTGAAAAAAAGTAAAAAAAATAATGACTTTTGTGGGGACACCAAATGTACCCGCAATTATAGAATCACACGTATATACATATTTTTTATATTGAGGTCTTGTATCTTGTGTGCTTGTTTCAGATGGCTTTGAGAAATATATTATTTAAAAAAGTTCAATTAAATGGCTTCAAACATTTCAAGGTGTAACCATTAAATAATACGGAAAGTGATTAAAAAAAAGTTTTGTCAGGATTTAAAAAAAAAAAAAAAAATGTTATGCTGCAGTTTATTACAAGCATGAGACAAGTATGAGAACATAAAACACTAAATAATAAAACATTAATTATATAAAATACTACAAATGATTAGTTTCATTATCATAGTCATAGAAATTCAAATAAACTAACAGGCCTACACCTTATAAAAATAATATTAAATACATAATGTTAATAATTAATAAGTGCATTATTAGAGGCTTATCAGCCTTGATTAATCCCTTTTTTTTTACTGTTTTGTTTATTTTATTATTTTTTATTTCCATTTTACATTTTTGCTTTTTTTTTTTTGCTGTATGCTTGTTGGTTTGGTTTATTTTAATTTTAATAATTTGGTTATTTATTTTTTCTAGTAAAATATTCATATTATTATTCATACAAGAAAGTAAATCACGATGAAGGAAAAAGAATAAAAGGCTGGTCCTTTACCAGCCTTTTATTCTTTTTCCTTCATCGTGATTTACTTTCTTGACCTCATGCCCCCCAGCATTATTAAAAACAATGAAAACACGTTTATCATAAAGGATATGCATCATTTGGAAGGATTAATACGTAAATCTAGACAAAAATGAAAGGAGTGTTATGCCATTGACCCTCCAGCAAAAGATGTTTGTAGTGTGAATGGGTGGGTCTGCCCGGCTGTGTGTATATTTAGCTATTCAATTACACTTGCTATTGCATAATCACCGGAGATTCAAAACAAGTCACGTCGCTGCTTGTTATTTAAGCCCTTTGGAGAACCTGTTTGTGTAGAGCATCATAGTCCGTGGGAGAATATCTTTGGTAGGATTCATTTCACCTTTAGGTATTGCTACTGAGACTGCCGGCCCTGTTTCTTGGGACACTCAGATAACACATTCTGTTGTATCGTCACAAACAGCCTTGCAAAATCTTTTTGTGATTTAACGTGTGTGTGATTTTTTTTAATATTACAGTGTCGTGGGACAAAATACCAAGGTTAATCTCAGCTTTGTTACCCCTGCATGCTCTGAACAGAATAGCTGGGCACATCGTCTTTCATTGAGGCTATCATGTCTCATTCAGCCCAGGGCAATCTGGGAGTTAGGAGCATCTCCTGTTACCCATAACTGAGCATCCTGCCACTGCCATGGTGAAAGTCAATACAGCGTCTATAACGCTCAAAGGTGGCAAAATAGGCTTGTCTCATTGAGCAAATATCAGACAGTGATATACCCTCGTCGTCATCATTCCAGGCCCGAGCACTCTAACTCTTACAACTATGTTTCATTGGGTGTCAGTAGGAACAGATGGGGTCATTCAGCAAAAGTGCTCGATAAGGTTTATGGCTCTATCGCTCAGCAACAGAATCCAACGAAATAAATCCAGAGCTCTGTCTGTTGGAGGTAAACATGAGCTCAGCTCTGTGCGTCTTCGGTAAAGCACCTGACATCCGCTATATACAAGTTGAGCTGTGTACGTTTATAAAACAGAGAGAAACACGTCAGTTTCTGTGCATTTGAGGAGGTGGGGATAAAGCTTACTTTATATATCCTTTATGGTTCCTCTAGACTTGCTCACCTGAAAGTGAGTGTTTTAATTGCATTATATTGACGTGTTGTTTTGCTACAAAAGCAATACTATACCTATTTGACTGAGTCAGTTTGCACTGAGATCATTGTAATCTCATACCATTAATGTGAGTGCACTGACCTTTGGGTTTCTAACAACGGTATAGTTGTGGTAAGAGGCGCCACCATGCGGTGTTTAATCTGGTCAAAAACGGGGGTTTACTTATTATACTAAACTGCAAAGCCTCGGAAATGGCTTCTATGTTTTATGTTCTACAGGTTTAGAGCAATGTAGCATTACATCACCAAGCGAAAATAGCCCCAAACAAATAAGTTGATGGATGTGAGGGGACAACAAGAAACTAGCTATTTCACCACAGGAAGCGTTACTATGGATTTTTGTCCAGAAGCGACGGTTTCTTACAAACACGCAGCTTTTCACTTTTCACCAGTTAATTGATGGACTGAGTCATGTACGTAGAGAGCTTGTATATTGTAGGTGTTTATAACTCTTAAATTAGTAAGCATGTGACGTAATGCTGTATTTCTCCAAATCTGTTCCGATCAAAAAGCAAACTCGTTTACATCTTGTATTGTCTGATTGCGATTACATTTTTATTTTTGAGTGAATTATTTTTTAAGGCTCAGTCATTTTACATATCTATTGCATGTATAAAGTCTAAGCTATGTACTAAATAATAGTTTTGTTGTTGTTTAATCAAGTCAACTATTTGCCTCAGTACTTTTACTGGTGTATGCATGCACTCTCCAGTAGATGGCAGGACAACATGAGATGGCAGTATATCTCACGAAAATAATCTTGTTTTGTAATCTAAATAGTTTTTTATATATACGTAAATGTAGCTAGTATATCACACGGTCATAAATATGATCTGGTCAAACTCACTTTAAACTGTATTAATGATAACTTATATTTAGACAGTGTAAGAACATTAACAGGATGAAAGCAGAGAGCTAAAGTTAAGAGCTTACTTAGCTTTTCAGATATTGAACAGAAATCCTATAGGCCTACTGTAATTTATCGCTTGTACATAACTTGTACGTGCTTCTGTTTACTCTCTGAAATGATGTCATTTTTCGGGAGATGATGTAATTAAGCTCCTGGCGTTGTTTGTTAATGTGTTATTGCCCTGTATATGGTTGCCTTAATATTTAGTGTATTTGGATTTACTTGTTAATATTTTTGTATGGCTCAATCTTTTTCTTGATAAAAGGGAAAAAAAATAAAATATGTTACTGCCAAGTTTAACAGGTTAGAAATTGATATTAAGGATATGAAAACAGATTGAAAAGGAATTGGAAAAAATCTAATTCATTTTCAAATTATTAATGACTCTAAAGTTAATTCTGTATATTTTAATAAAAGATCTGAAATAAAAAGTTAAGATAAAATGAATATGATTTATTATGTTTTTTAATTGTAGGATTAATTGTTTATCCAATATATTAAGGAAAGAAACACGTGGAACTCCTTGTCATAATTTGAACATTTACATTCAGTCATTTAGCAAATGCTGTTATCTGAAGTAACTTATAAATGAAGACAACAGAAGCAATCAAAATCCACAAAAGTGCAATAATATGCACAACAATTATCGTGTATACATTATTTTTGCTTGAACATCAATGTCGAAAGTATATTTGTGTGTTTGAGTAAGAAATAAGAAGAAAGCATGTGCACTAACCTCCTTACATCACTAATTTGTACCCGTGTTTGGGAGCAATCTACGGAAAACCGGTGATGTCTTGGTCTTTCCAGAACTTTCAAAACCAATTAGACTTTAACCTCTGAACGTGCACAGACACATACATCCACGTATACCTTTACTGCATAATAATCCTGTATAAACATTAAAACCAATCTTACCTAAACAGGGAAATTCAATATCTTTAACACATTCACCAGGTTGTAAACATTTAAACCCATCTGTCAGGCCTGTAGATCAGTCATTTGACTTTGAAAACATTTCATTTCTGTGCTCTGTTTCTCCCAGCATGCACCTACACTTATCATCTCCTCCTCTTGCTTTCATTTTCTCCCTCTCCATCTCTTTCACTCGCCCTCTGTTCTCTCCCCCCCATCCTTGGTGAAATATGGACAGGAAGATGAGTGAAAGCCAGCCTGGAGTGAACCACATGGGCCAAGCGAGAAGCCCACAAGGTCGGCAGGTAATAATGGCAGCCTTTTTGGAACGGATCAGGATTTCAGCAGCATTTTATTTTCTGTTGATGAGGAGAAGAGAAGACAGGAGAACATCTGGAAGTGTAGAATAACACCCGTTTGGCTGGACGTCTGCAGTGGATGACAGATTCTGTATTTTTTCCTCCGCCTGTTTGCTGATGCGTCTATGGAACATTCTTGTATTCAAATAAGACTTCAAAATGAGTTTGTTCTGTGAAAGCCATTTTGCAGCCATTTCCAAACATGATGAAGAAAATGTGGATACGATCAAACAAAAACTTCAAATAAATAAAACAAGTGATATATGTTGAGCTGAACTTCGCGTTCTTGAAATTTGAGGAACGAGCAGTTCCTATTGAATATCTCTGAAGAAGAGGTTCATTTATCATGTTAGCGCTTGTGTTTTTCTGTCTTGTTTGTTGTCACAGGTGCAGACGTGGTCTCTTAGTTTTTGTTTACCTCAGATTTGAATGTTTGCTCTGCCATTCATATGCACTCTAAATGTATTAACTTTTATTTTTAACAAGATAAGATAAACTTCAAATAATTACATAGCTATAAAACAAATTAAGCACTTAGGTGGTAACTAGTATAAATTAAATGCTCAATAAATGATAATGGCACTCTCTGTAGCCTTTTTGAGTAAATGTAAAATATTAAGTATTATATAACATTCTAATATTTTAATATTTATAACACCATTTTAAATAGCTGTGCTATTTTGGAAGCAATTTTACAATGCATTGCATTTATTTGTATGAGCCTAATATTTAAAAGCATATGTGGTATGTTTTAAAGTTATGATATTGCTTTTAAAAATGTTTATCTATTTATTATGCTTTTATTTATATACACACTTTTGGTTTTGTTATGTGGTGTGATGTCACAATTATATATTATTATATTATATATATTATATATACGCTAGCATTAAGAAGCATGAGTAAGATTTTTAAAGTTAATAGCATTAATTGCGTTAAATTCATTAAAAGAATACCCTATTTGAAATATATACTGACTAGAAACTGGAGCAATGACAATGAAAATTCAGCTTTGCCATTACATTACTAAATTACATTATAAAATATATTAATTAGAAAACATGCATTTAAAATTGTTATATTATTTCCGAATTGTACTGTTTTTATTTTATTTTTGATCAAATAAACAAGCTTTGGAAGAGACCTAAGAAAAATCATACCTTCCACAAACTTTTGAACATATACAGTATTATATTAAATATATTATATATTAAATTTATAGACAAATACATAGTAAAAAAATAAATATTATAATTTTTCTTGTCATTGAAATGTCTAAAATAGCTCATTAGACATATTTTCAGGCCTTACAAATCTGTCTCAGACAACTCTACAGCAAGTGTTCAGACGTTCCCCCCTGTGGTGAGGACAGACCCCCACTCTAACCTGGAGCGTCAGCACCCCCACTGGGTCCTGGCTGTTTATCTCTTCCGAAGCGCCCGTGATTAATGAGGCCCTGAACACATCCTCTTTCCCCTGAACCAGCTGAATAAACAGGCCACGTTATTCCAGCCCAGCCTTGCCTGGGAGCTCAGCTACAGGTTGCCGAAATCCCCTGGTTGCCCCACACAACTCCTAGAGACCCCCTAGCTCTCTCCTGGGATGGTCCTGTCACGCACAGGAGACAGCAGAGGGCGATGAGGGGCAGAACAGGAGGAGACTGCAGAAAATTAGCTGGAACCAAAATGACATGAATGCGCTCCATTTTTATAATAGGATAATTCATCCAAATATCAACGCTTTGTCGATATTTAGTTACCCTTATGCTCAAACCGTGACTTCTATTCCATGAAGCACACACACAAAAAATCTTAGAATTATAACTAATAACAGAAGAAAAGGAAAACATGACCCAGGTGTTTTACTGCATCCACAAAGTGACAATATTGTGTTCATGTAGAGTTCTTACATGAAATAAGTATTTTAACATATATGTCCACTCCTGTGCAGAGTATAATTTAAATTATACATTAATAATTTAATAATTGTATACATTACATTACACATGTTTGCGTGTGTGTGTGAGTGTGTGTGCATTTTTGTCTCAAATGAGGACATTAACGTACGACGTAGGTATTATAAGCAGAAGGTGACTAAGTCATACAGAATTGAGTGTACTTAAAATCTGAAATAGCAGAAAGTTTCCTGTAAAAAGTAGGGTTAGGTGTAGGGTTTATTTAGGGCAATATTACATATAGTTTGTAAAGTACAAAAATCAATACGCCTATGGAGATTCCCCTAAAGCACAAATACCAACATGTGTGTGTGTGTGTGTATTTCTGTCTGTCTTTGTGAATCAAAAGTGCCAAATACAATTAATAAAAATAATAATCCCGGACACTATCGATCAGTTCATGATAAAAGTGGAGGAAACATTGCTTTTTTTGTAATAATAATACATTTCTGTATTTAGCATAGACTGATAGTGTGCAGGATTATTATATTTTACAGAAAGGAAGTTTAAAAGAGGAAACAAGAACAATTAGGAAGACTGCTACTGCGTGAATAATAAGTAAATACGTAATCCATATGAGTATTTTAAAATGTAATATCTTACATTAAGAACTTAATTTTTGGAATCTGATTATGAAATCCAAAGTGCATGTAATGTACACAGTACACACACACACACACATATATATATATATATATTTATATTTATATATACATAGAGTAGTCGACATTTGTGGATCAAAAACTTTAATTAAAGTTATCCTTCTTTCTTTTTAAAATGAGCCGTTTCCTTTTTCTGGTGCTTTTTTAGTTACTTGGTAAACCGCCATGACTGAAGTTTGACTGCTCTAGTCTGTACCCCTCTCATTTGGCACTGAGCTGGAAGACAGATTACTGCATTTCTGTGTCTCGACACACTGGTGAAGTAGATCGATATCAGAGAACAAAACCACTGCCTTTCCCACTTGATCCAACCACAGACGGCATTCCAGCTGGACCTGAGACCTTTGTTATTTTTTATTAGTATGGCCTATGTTTAGAAAGAGATTTTTTAATACACTTTCTCATTTCTTTTTTTCTTTTCCTTATAATGATCTGTTTTTATTAGAATCATCCAGATGACACAGAGAATCATGTCCACTTGCTCACTAGCTGTTGACTACATGAGGCTTTAGTTTATTTGTTTAGGGAGTACTGGGGTGCTAGAAGTTTGTTTCCTATACGCTGCTTCAGTGTCAAATGTTGTACTCTGCGCTTGGCGGGGGGCTTTCCGCAGTGATGGTATGAGCTTTACGGAGGCCATTCCCTCTCTGTGTTCCACCAGGGTTTTTATGTGTTTCTTGCTCCCTTCGCATTTAGGCCATTTGTCCATAAGCATTTCCTCCTCTGTCTGTTTATGCTTCTGCCTGTAGTGTCTGAACTCACACCTCCCAAACTGGAGCTGATCATCGAGTTTGACTGATGACTGGATCTTTTACAAGCCTCTTTCACCCAAATGTGTTGAGGAGCGATCGCAAAACCATTACACACGGCCAATTGCGCTCACTGTTAAGAGCAGTCTGGACTCAAAACAAACAAAAGCTTGACCCACAAAGGTGTTCTTTTTATAATGAACAAATGTTGAGCTGGGCAGCAGCACTTTACCACTTGTGTTCAAGTTTTTTGTATAGCAATGATCCCTGTGCAGGGAGTACCTGGAAAGACATTGATTTTGAAATTATCACTTTAAAATTTTAATTAATATCAATATATGTGGCTATATTTGTGTCTATTTGTGCTGTCAAAACTAAATTTTGCAATGTTTCTTTGGTAAATGATAAGCAAAACCATTATCAAACTAAATACAAACAAATTTTTTTAAAGCTGTTTTACATTTTAAAATAACTTTATTTCTATTTTAATATATTTAAAAATGCTAATATTTACAGCCATTTTACATCCCAAATCATTCTAATGTAATGATTCCGTGCTGAAGAAACATTTCTGATTATTATTAATGTGTCTGATTTTTTTTTTCAGGATTTTTTGATTATTTAAAAGTGCAAAATAACAGCTTTTTTTTTAAATAAAAAAAATTTAAAATCTTTACTGTTTTTTTGGGTAATGTGTAATTTTTAGTATAAAAAGTATTAATTTCCTTATGTATATAACAAAATATAAAATATATATCATAAAAATAAATAACAATGATCTCCCTTACTGTCCTAATAATCTTTTTATTTATATTCATTATAATGCTAAATGATTTCAGTACAAAATCAATTAAAACTACATATTTCTAGTTTGGAATTAATGACAATGTACTTAAATATATATTTTTGGGACTAGAGTTCTCTTATTCTCTTATCTAGTCTAATTCCATAAAATTTACGGTAAAAAAACAGCAGCTTCTTAAAAAATACGATGGCAACATTTTAGGTTTTGCGGTTTTAAGTTAAATTTACAGTATAAAAACCGTAATTTCATTAACTGATATAATGTAAATATACAAACCTAGTAAAATACTGAAATCTGTTTTGTAACTTTGAAATACACTGATATGCACCAAATGCAGGTGATGATGAGAAAGTCACATGATTAACCAAATATTATCACAAGCAGCCTTTAAATATGAACATATATAGAAGGTGCTCAGTGTCATTCACACAAACACTAGTGACACTCACTAAACTGAAATATGCAATAAACATTCATTTAACAACATTACATGTGACACACAACCCTAATAATCATAACTGAGAAGAAAAAACTGAAAAGAAACATAGTTATTTAAAAGAAAAAACATCCAATTTAAACAAAATTTGAAATGCAAAGCAGGGAATTCTGGAGTTTACGCTTTTCCTTTGTGAATTTTACAGGAATTTACCGTTAACCATTTAATATGTCATTTTTTACAGTGTGTGTTAGCCCTTTTTAATCCAAACACTAAATAAGAGACTGTGAAGGAGGGAGAAATGTTCAAGAATTCAGTGGTCTTGGTCAGATTGCAATGCATGAGCAAGGCTGGATAGGAGACTACATCCAGGGCCTGTGTGGCGAGACAGAGAGGGAATGTGTGGAGGTGTGAGCTGAGCGATAGGGAGCAGGGGTGATTATTGTTGACAGGGACTGCAGACATCATCTCAGTGATACAAGCTTCCCTTTCCTCATAACCAGCTCCTCTTTGAGTCAGTTCCCAGTGGGACTGAGAGCTGACTGAGAAACATCTGGAGCATGGTGAGGTGCACGTTGCAAGGAGTGAGATTTTATGTTGAAAATATTCAGCGTCTAGGGACAGTTGTTGATGTGAAATGGAAGCAATATGATATAACCATCAAATCATATAATTTGCAGGAAAAGTGCATTATCCATATATCAAATGTAGACTTACATTGGCAAAACTACTGTTTTAGCCCACAAACTCAAGTTAGCACATAGTAACCATGTTTGAGGTCATGTATGGAAACATAACTGTGGTCGAAGTCAAAATGAAAGAACCACTACAGATGTTGTTTTGGAGTTAGTATGAATATTTGATTATATTAAATATATAAAGTAACGTTATATGGATTTGTTTTGCATCCCGTGATGGAACTTCAGTTCAAAGGTCAAGTTCAAAAAAGTCACATTCTCTGAAAACAATAGAGGAATAGGTTAAAGTATCATGTGCTTTTGGAACTGAGCGTTTGTATTGTATTCAGTTAGAGCCTGTGAGTATGTGAGTTTTAGCACTGCTCCTGAAACTGTCCAGCAGTGTTTGTGTGTGTGTGAGGGGTGGAGGTCTATAGGTTGTGGCCTGCATGTCGCCGGTAGGTATTCTCCTGAGGCACCGCACTCATACGTGGAAAAGCGCTTGACGCTCTTCCTCGCTAGAAGCGGAGCAGAGCGGTGGCCGAAGTGGAGCCAACCCAGAAGAACACAAACAGAGGTGCTGCGTGAGCCACAAATCCCTGCTTCCTCTGAAACTTCCAGCCTGCTTTTTTCCTGTCCAAATTCCATAGCCATTAAACTTTTCCTGGCAGCCGTTCAGAAAACAACAGAGCAAACCTCACCCAGAACCCCCCTCCTTCCCCTCAGCTCCGCACCAGCACTTGGGATATCGGAGATTGGCAGTCCAGCTCCTTAAATAAAAGTCAGACTACATAGTTGTTTTTGCCGTATATCAGATTTCCTCCAAAGTGTCTACCGGTCTTCAAAAGGGACAAAATGAGGTGTTGCTGAGAGTCCTTCTGTTTGGTCTCCACTGTGTCTCAAAAGTGTGCAGAAATTGTGTAAAACATGGCTAGATTTATATACATTGCTGTTTAGAATTTTAAAGAAATACTTAAATATAAGTATAAATACTTATACACTTATATATAATAAGATACAAATAAAGATATAAAGACTTTATATTCACCTGCATCAAATTGATTAAAAGTGACAGTAAAGATAAAATATTTAAATTTAAAATAAATGTAATTCTTTTGAACTTAATTATTAATTAACACAGTTTGCTGACCTACAACCTACAATCCCAAATTTTTAACAATAATATAATATCACTGTATACGAATGAATTTTGATAAAATATATTTTTTTTTTACAGGCAGACATAGATTATGAACTTATTCCTTTCTTAGTTCCTGTCTTATACCTTGCCTCTTCTTTTACCTCTCTGGAACAATCCCATGAGAACACCAGGGCCAGGCCAGCTGCTGCGAGTTGTAAAAGGCAGAGAGAAAATGATTGAGAGAAGAGAGCAGTCTGCGCAGGTCAAGGGTCAGATCTTCACTGCTAAATGAGAACAATCTGGAGTTGCTTGTAAACTGTGAGTCAAACTATACAGATTAAAAGTTGGGTAAAATCACTTCAGGACCAAGATTAGAAGAAAATACAGTGATTTGGTAGATAGAAAGTAGGGTATTATCAAACAAATCATTTGTGAATAAACCCAGAATGCAGTGGGCCAGGATAAAGCTAGGATGAGACGAGTGGTGTGAGTGTCATAATAACGCCAGGGTCTGCTCTGAAAACCGATCGCTTGGCAGAAGCTGGTTAGACTGCTGCTTAGACTTCCTCTTCAGACTCAGACAAATTTCACTGTAATCACTGCGAGGGTAGATTTCCTGTCTTTCGTTCGTATGGTCAGGGGGAAATGAAAGCAGGTGACTGGGGAGCACAGTCCTGATGGTGTGGTGGATGGAGACAAGTGGAAAGGGGTCTGCAGACAACATGTAAGACCTTGTTCCCCTCTATACAGCTAATTTACAGCAGTGTTATGGAAATCAAAGGCTGGGTTTATAGTGTATCAAAAGGCTGTTCCGTGAGGCAGGATTATGTCCAGCTGTCATGTGTCTTTACTGCTTACTAATCTGATAAAGTTTGAAAGGGAACGAATATATGTGTATATACTTAATAAAAGTGAACAAATCTGTGTTTCTTTGCTGCTACTTTACATAAAACTTTTATGTTTTAAAGGCATACTTCACCCAAAAATAAAAATTCCATCATTAATTAATATACTGTACATTGCCCTTGTAAAGCTCACTCATGGAACACGGGAGACAGTATAAAGTGAACTCAAAGGATATTTATTTTAACATAAATCTTGAAGAACAGGAATCTCCTCAGGCTCATACAGTCTTTTATTCAACGATCTCCTGATCGCTTCAACTCAGGCGGGTTTCCTTGGAATTAAAGGGTAAGTATTCCTAGTGATAGCGACCTCCTGATCGTTCAGAGGTTACAGTGAGTTAGGAGACAGGTGAGTAAACAAGGTAAGTATTTCCATTAGTCAATAGCGGGGGGTTTTTCTCACGTGTGGTGTGTGATCTCCCGATCGCTGTAGTGAATACAGGGAAGCAGGGGAGCAGGCCAGGTAAGAATCTCAGGTAATATCCTTAGTAGATTCCTTTATACTTAGTTGGCGATCTCCTGATCGCTATGGTGTACTCTGGAACACTGAGAACAGGGGAGTTAACCAGGTCAGTGTGTTTAGGAATATCACAAGTGGCTTTCTCACGTAGTGTGGGCGATCAGCCGATCACTTTCCCTTTGTCAATAGGCAGCGCTCGTGAACGTAAGTACATTAGGTGAGCGTGAATCCTGGTGCCCGGTGCATGTAAGTGCTGTGAGGATTAAAAAACTTGGCAAGGCATAACATCCATGATAACGTGAGGAATCAGTTCAACCATAAGGAAAGGTACAAGGTAAGTAAGGGTTGTTACCTCGTGCTCAGCCGTCTACTCTTTGGTTTGAGCTGCTTAAATACAGCGGGCTTGATTAGAATCAAGTGTATTCAATTAAAAGTCTGGTGACTGAGAGCGTGTTTAGACGGCTAAGCTGGGATCAGTAGACAGCGCTGGCGTGACATCACCCTCCCCTCCAGGAGTGTCTCCTGATGCTCTAGGCAGACGGCGTGGTCTAGCCATGTTTTACCCTGGGAGCAGGACGATTAGGATGTTTGCGTTGAAATTCCTTGGTCAATGAAGGATCTAGTACATTGTCCTTGTCTACCCAGCACCTTTCTTCTGGCCCGTATCCCAGCAAATCTATCATATACTGGACTCTGCCGCCCCACCGCCGGGAGTCAAGGATCTCCCTGACCTGATAGATGGTTTCGGTGGTGTCAATCTCTGGTGGCGGAGGAGGTTCTTGTTGTTCTGGATTGGGAGGAAATACAGGTTCAGGAAATACAGGTTTTAATAAAGAGACATGAAAGGTGGGATTAATACGATAGCGAGGGGGCAGTTGGAGCTCGTAGGTCACGTCATTTATTTGGCATACAATGGTTAACGGGCCAATGTATCGGGGACTTAGCTTTTTGCATGGTAGTTTGAGTCGGATATCTCTGGTGGATAACCAAACCTTTTCTCCAGGTTGGTATGTTGGAGGGTCAGACCGACAAGTATCCGCCCAGGTTTTGTGTCTTCGGATAGCATTTTGCAGATGTATGTGGGCAGATTCCCACACCTGTTTACTGGTGCGGAACCAGTAGTCAACTGCTGGTACCAAAGAGGGTTCTTCGGACCATGGAAATAAAGGAGGTTGGAAACCCAGGATACATTGAAAAGGCGTCAGCCCGGTGGAGTTTTGGGCATTTTCAGTCCAAGGCAAGAACTGATACCACTCTTCTTGATGGTCAAGACAATAAGTTCATAGATATCGCCCAATTTCCTGGATTTTCCGCTTTGTTTGACCATTAGTTTGTGGGTGATAGCCAGAGGATAGACTGATGGTAACTCCCAATAGTCAGAAGAATTCTTGCCACACTCGCGAGGTAAATTGAAGTCCTCTATCCGAGATAATATCCTCAGGCAATCCAAAGTGTCTAAAAACGTGGTGAAATAGTGCTTTGGCGAAATTCAGTGGGTATACCTGGAAATGGAAATAGCTTTCATCCTTTGGAGAATCTATCTACTACAACAAGTATGGTAGTGTATCTTTCAGAAGGAGGTAAGTCGGTGGCGAAATCGATTCCGAGATGGGACAAGATCATTGGGTACATATAGTTTGTGTGCAGGAGAAGTGGGTGATGCTGGTTCCTCAATGGTGGCTTGATGCATTTGATCTTCTAATTCCCACATGATGAGGGATAGGAAGACAGTAGGAGGAAGAATGGGCTCAGGTACCTCGGGAATGGGTTCATGGTCATGTAAATGTGATAGTGTGTCAGCTTTGGTATTTTTATTGCCTGGACGATAAGTAATTTTAAAAGAGAAACGGTTAAAGAATAAGGCCCATTAAACGATTAGCCTCTTGAAGATATTGGAGATTTTTATGTTTGGTTATGACCTCAAACCGGTGTTTGGCTCCCTTTAGCCAGTGCGGCCATTCTTCAAGGGCTAGTTTTAGGGCCAGTAACTCTCGGTTGCCTACATCATAATTCTGTTCGGCTGTGGATAACTTTTTGGAGAAATATGCACAGGGATGCAATACAGGCGATGAATCATGGTATTGGGAAAATATGGCACTGACACCAAGGGTCGCAGCACCAATCTCTACCACAAAAGGTAAGTCTGGATCAGGGTGACGAAGTATCGGGGGAGTGCAAAAGGCGTGTTTGAGCTGTGAGAATGCAGTGTCAGCTTCAGAGTTCCATTGAAGCGTCTTTTTTCCACCCTTTAGCAGTGACGTGAGAAAGGCAGCAATGATGCTATATCCTTGGATGAATCAACGGTAAAAATTGGCAAAGCCAAGAAATTTTTGGAGGGCCTTAATGTTTGTGGGAATGGGCCAGTCTCGCACAGCCTTAACCTTGCTGTCCTCCATGGAGGTTCCTGCAAGTGAAATCACATATCCTAGGAACTGGACCTAGAGAGATTGGTTGAGTATATTAGTATATATTGTAGTATGTAAACGATTACAAACTGATTCAACATGTCCCGAAACACCTCGTTCATGATGTTTTGAAAGAATGCTGGTGAGAGGTCGTACAGTATCACTTGATATTCATAATGTCGTTCCAAACCTGGTTTATCTTCAAAACACACATTAAAATATTTCTGATGAAATCTGTGAGCTTTCTGACCATGCATAAAATATAGTGCTGTTATGAATTAGTGTGGTAGATTGACTCTTCTTCAGAAGAGAAGAAACTGTTAAAAAAAAAAGGTATTTTTGTTTTCTTTGCGCACAAAAAAGTGGTAGTCACATGGCTAGGGACAGCTCTCGGATTTTATCTATAATATCTCAATTTGTGTTCAGAAGATAAACAAAGATCTTATGGGTTTAGAACAACACAAGGGTAAATAATACTGACATCTCTTTAAAGACAAAGTAAAGTCAATTTTGCGAATTGTTTGTAAATCCATTATAAATGTTAGAAATGCATCTACTTAATGGTGGAGTTATACCATTAAACAGTTTTTTAACATTTGCGTGAGCAATTGGTCTAAATTGGAAGCTCTCCCGTGAAACTGTAACGGTGGACTCACACGGGGCATCAGCGTCAACGCTTCCCATTGACTTTGACTGGGTGACGTCAAGCGTTGCCGAAAGGAATTGTGGATCCGTCGGCGTCGCTTCACTGGCGTTGCT